>JAIGNY010002203.1:0-67500 GCA_020152595.1 Chiridota heheva
CATAACCAATCATAACAATGTAATTCAGCTTTACTAAATAAATCCTTATCCAGAATAAAACATTGATTAAACACCTCAAGGTATACGATCTATACACTAAAAATTTCAAAATATATGATTTATAAATATCCATTCGGAAAACATCAAAATCAAAGACTTTTACATTCAAGATTCTTATATTACTGTGCATAGGCTACATACTTAGGCTACCCTACGTATGCTGTTTACTTAAGTCAACCTACATATGCTGCTTACTTTAGTTACAGTATGTATGCTGCTTCCGAATTATGCTTAAGTTACCGTATGTATGCTGCTTACTAAAATTACCATTTGTATGCTGCTTACTTAGGTTACCGTACGTATGCTGCTTACTTTAGCTACCATATGTATGCTGCTTACTTAAGTTACCATACGTTTGCTGCTTACTGAAGTTACCGTACATATACTGCTTACTTTAGTTACCGTACGTATGCTGCTTACTTTAGTTACCCTACGTATGCTGCTAACTTAAGTTACAGTATGCTGCTTACTTAACTTACCGTACATATGATGCTTACTGAAGTTACCGTATGTATTATGCTTACTTAAGTAACCATAAGTATGTTGCTTACTTAAGTTACCCTACGTTAACGTACATATACTGCTTACATAAACTACCATACATAAGCTGCTTACTTCAGTTACCATATTTATCATGCTTACTTAAATTACTGTACGTATTATGCTTACTTATGCTACTTACTTAAGTTACCATATGTATGCTGCTTACTTAAGTTACCGTATGTATTATGCTTACTTTAGTTATCATAAGTATGCTGCTTACTTAAGTTGTGGGGACTGACCTTATAGTCCACCGGTTCGGATAACGTGGTGTGGCCTGGAAGCTGCTGTCACCCTGGGGGTCCTGTAGATAAAAACATAAGAAGATTTCTATGAATACACGCGTAACTAAGTAAACAGGCAGAGCGTGTGTGCTAGTATAAGAATATGCTACAATACAATAAAGATGTAATGGTAAATAAATGCAATGGGGGCCCATGTTGGTATACCTAAATTACCGGAGAAGCAAGATGTCGCAGGTAAAGTAGTTGGATATGCCAGCACTAGTGTTAGGAGTAGGATATACCAACAATCCAAGTAAGTTAGGAACTTCCAAGTAAGTTTGGAATGTGTTGCTGGTTGGGCGATTGACCGAATAAGTAAATAAGCAGACAAGACTACCCGAGTGGTCGGCAAGGCAGGTGATGCTCATGAGCTGGGCAGATATACCCCGTGAATAATTAGGTACACAATATGCATTGGCTTTACCGTAGGCAGTAATGCCGCGGCCAAGCACGGGACCTAATGAATGCAATAAGTAATGTTTACCAAGCAGGCGAGTTAGCTTTGGCATACAATGCGTTGAGACAATAGATAATGTACATGTATATTATAACTTGTAACGGTAATAGAATCACAAGGCAAAGGTGCATGGTATAAAGACATGATAACCATAAGTACATAGAAAGGTACTAAGGGAATATAAAGGTACTTAGATAAAGTAAAGCAACTTAGCAGGCGAAATGGTGCCATGTATCCTACTCTACAAAATAAAATTGTTAGACCTTTATCTATTAAGGGAGGCCAAAATGGTACTAAGCCACCCAATAAAATTATTGGGGGGGTTGGGGTAAGGGGCATGGCCCTGAAGGCCCCACAACACCACACCACAACATTAGAAGAACATATGAGGTTTAGCAGGTCTTAAATTTAACCACGAAGAAGGGGAAGGGGGGCTGGGTATGTATAGAGAATAATCATTTATGGTAAAAGATTATGAAAAGCATTACAGGAGAAGACATTAAGGAGAACAATTAGGATAACAACATTTCGTCTTTGACATACAAAAGCAGGTCCAAGACTAAGGCTGGTGGGGGTGGGGGAAGGGGAGAGGGGGGAAATGGAGATACTGTACCTAAGTATATACTGAAAAAAACCTATCTATGGTGTTGTTGCTTTGGCAATGTCCGACAAAATGCCAGTCCAGAACCAACTAATATTTATGTCCGCGCTAGTTGATTTACAAGTTGATATGCCTGCCAGGCAACCATAAATTGATCGAAACTTAATAGAGTAAATTTCTATTTAAGAATTTAATTCATTACACAGATTAAACTTACAACAATATAACTGATGGAAATGCCCAGAAACCCAACTTAAATCAGACTAATATTCCATTCATTTGGAAGCCAAAATATTTTGTTACAAACCTCACCATAACAACATCATACATGTACTAAACCCATACATGTTTGTTTGATGAGGTCTTAACGGCACCACGACAACGAAGGTCAAATTGTGCCTGAGAGGTCAGTAACCCATACATAAGTCTTTGTTAAGACTGGAAATCAGGTAATTTTCTCTCTAAATTTTCCGCTTATATTTTCATCTTATTCCGTTAAAATTTGGTACTGAGAAATTTTCTGAGGTGAGGAATCCAGAAACAGACATTCATAACAGTCCAAGGACAATTCTTAATGGTGCAAGGAATGTGTGAGCTTGAAAATTAAATACCATTATATTCATAGAAATTTAAAAGATCACTTTTCGCAAGGTTATGTCCATAAATAAAAAGCCTGGTAGAAGCCTGTAATACTGTACATATATGTACCTCAAAACTAGATCCCAGTCAAACATGGGAATGGTAACTTCTTTAAGTTTTCATTTTACAACATTTTAAACTTTGACATGGATTTGCGTACAGGACAAGTATAGCTAAAACAATTAAGAAAATGAAAATATATTACGCTTCAGTAATTGTATTTTTAAGTCTCAGTGTTACAACAAAACTGAGGAAAAGACATCAAATGTCTTCCAAAATAGCTGACTAAGAATTGTCATCATAAGGTGGCCAATTAAAAAATTGGGATGCACTGACACAAATACTGAAGTGAGAAAAAGGAGATAGGACTGGATTGGGCACATTCTCAAGAGAGACCAAACAATTTAGGTAACACTGCTCTCACATGGCAACTTGATGGTTTGGTTTGTTGATGTCTAATGACACCGCGACAGTCAGAGTCAAATGTGCCAAGAAGGTGTTAATCAATTATGGTGTAAGATTTAGGATAGTGAGGAAAGGAAGGTTTGTAAGGGAGAAAAGCGGGAAAAACAGAAAGAGGGAAAAGAAAAAAAAAGGAGGCAAGTAAGGTTAGGTGTAGAAAGGGGGTGAAGGGAGAAGTTAAATGTGGTGGAAGAGGTCGTTGCTGCGAAGGAATTTGATGTTTGAGGAAGAATTGTTTTCGAAAAGGTCCAAGATTGAGGATAGTGAGGAGAGAAGAGATCTGGAGTTTTGGTATAAGGGACAGGTTACAAAGATATGCTTGATGGAGAGATCAGTGTTACAAGTGGGGCAGAAAGGGGTGGGAGCCGGATAAGAGAGGGGAGCCGGATAAGAAATGGGAGTGAGTGAGAGTGGAGTGGCTGAGGTGGATGCGGGTAACAACGATGTCTTCCCTGCGGTTGCGACTGTGCAAAGGGGTGTCGGTCCCGACTTTGGGTTTAATGGTGTGGAGTTTGTTACTGATTTCGTGATTCCGGAAGTTTTGCCAGTTCTTCTATTTTTTATGTAGTTGGAGATGGAGAGACGGAGGTCTGAGTGTGGAATAGGAACAAGAGAGGCAATGTTTTTTCCTAAGGAGGAAAGAGTGTGGAGTTTGTTGAGGATTTGGAGAATGAGAGGGTTGGGCCAGAGCGTGTTGAGGATGCCAGTGAGGACGTATTTTGAGTCAGAGAAGATGACGAAACGGGGGCGGAAAAAGAGTTATATCAAGTTTAAGGATAGGAGGATGGCTTTCGCTTTGGCAGATTAGATAGAGGTGCCATCGGGGAGCCTTAAGGAGAGGGTGAGGCCAAGACAGGCGGCGGCAAAAGAGCCTTCCCGTGTGGAGTCGTCAGTGAAGAGGAAGGAGTAGTCGTGGAAATGTCTACTGAGTTGGCAGTATTTGGAGTGGAAGAAGGCTGGGTGTGAAGAGCTTGAGGAAAGACCAAGGTACACCTTGGCGGGGGAGTGAATAGTCAAAAGTGGAAGGATGCGTTTGTTGAGATTGAAGAGGTTGGTGAAGGAGGGAGAACGGATGGAATGGAAGCAAGGGTTACGTGGATCGGTGAGCATGCGGAGAGCAAAGGAGAGGCCGGCCTTCGTGCATCGGAGGTCGAAGCAGAGTTCATTGGTCTCGACATGGCCGCTGGTGATAAGGGAGGTGTGAGTGGCACCAAGGCAAAGCCTTAGAGCAGTGTTCTCAGTGACCTCCAGGTGTTTTAACTAAAATTTACGGGCAGAAGCAAAGATGAAATTGCCATAATCCAGCCTGGATCTGTGGAGGGAGCGATAAAAGTGAGCAAAGTGAGCCGGTTTGCTCACCAGTCAGTGCTTGAGAGGACCTTGAGGAGATTAAGAATTTTGTGGCATTTTACTTTGAGGGTTTTGATGTGGGGGAGATAGGACAGTTTGGAGATGAGAGTGATTCCGTGGAAGCAAGAACTGTCTTTACTGGGAATTATGAAATCTTTGAGGTGGAGAATGGGGTGGAGAAAGAAGGACTTACTGTTGTTAAAATGGATGGGAACAGTTTGTCTTTTGAGAAGTTGAAACCGTTGGAGTTGCTCCAGTGAGCCAGACTATCCAGACAGTGTTGTAGGTTATTTTGGAGAATATTGAAGCATGAAGAGGAGGAGTAAATAGTGAAATTGTAGACATAGAGAGAGCTTTTGATGTTGGGGGTGAGAGTTTTGGTAATGCTGTTCATTTTGAGGATAAAGAGAGTGGGGGAGAGGATGCTGCCTTGGGGGACACCCAGGTGTTGGGTGTACCTTTGGGAGTAGGTGTTACCGATGAGTAACACCTACTCAGAAGTGGCGGGAGTGGAGGAAGTTCTGGGTGAAGGTGGGGAGGGAGCCTCGGAGGCCAGAGTGGAGGTCCTTGAGAAAACCATAAGACAACGTGGTGTCGAAGGCCTTTTTAAGGTCGAAGAAGATAGAGATGGCATGATGATTTCTGATGAAGGATGAAGGTGTCGAGTTTGAGGACGTGGTCCAGGCAATTTCGTTTTTTTCTGAAGCCATTTTGAGTGGGGGAGAGGATGGAGTTCCTCTCGAGGTACCAGCAGAGGCTGTAGAGGACCATACGTTCCATGATCTTACAGAGGCAGGTGGTAAGAGCAATGGGTCTGTAGTTTTTTGGGTTGGATCTGTCTTTATTAATTTTGGGGATTCGGGTGATGATGGCTTTATGTGGATAGCTTCTGACACAAACAGGATAGGTACAGTGAGCCAAGGTAAGGGACTCTCTAGTTCCATGTTGTTTAAGAATTGTCGAAGAAAAGTAAAAGCTTTCAACACATGGAATTGGAAACATCTGTAAATGGACTGTAAAACTGACAAGACTATACTGAAGAAAAAAAACAGCTGATAATTTGGAGATAAGTTAAATGTGTCTTTACCATGAGCAAGTCTATTTCTACCATGAACAAGTCTACTTCTGCCATGAGCAAGTCTACTTCTGCCATGAGCAAGTCTACTTCTGCCATGAGCAAGTCTACTTCTGCCATGAGCAAGTCTACTTCTGCCATGAGCAAGTCTACTTCTGCCATGAGCAAGTCTACTTCTGCTATGAGCAAGTCTACTTCTGCCATGAGCAAGTCTACTTCTGCCATGAGCAAGGCTACTTCTGCCATGAGCAAAGCTACTTCTGCCATGAGCAAAGCTACTTCTCATCCGAAAACGAAGATAATCAGGAATTGGCATGTGAGGACGTTTAACAAAGTGGAAACATAGCCCAATTAGCAGAGAAGATGAATTAAAAGACACAAATCATGGGAATCAGTGAGTCACTTGACAAGACAAGAAAAGATGAGACTTGCAAGTGGTGAAACTGTGCTCTACTCTGGAAGAGTTGGTGACAACCACAGGCAAGGGGTTGCAATTATGATGTCCAAGGAGGCAGAAAGCGCACTCATTGACTGGCAACCAGTAAATGAAAGAATTATCAATGTCAGATTATATTCCAAGTACATCAAGTAATGATGGTCCATGTGTATGCACCCACAGAAAAATGCAAAAGAGACCAAGGGTGAATTTAACACCAAGCTACAAGGAATGTTAGACCAGGTGCATAGACAAGACATGCTAATTGTGACAGGTGACATGAATGCAAAAGTTGGTAACAACAATGATCACGTCTGCTTTTACCACAAGCAAGTACTGTATTGCTATGAGCAAGTGTGTTTTTACCATGAGCAAGTCTGCTTTTACCACAAGCAAGTACTGTATTGCTATGAGCAAGTCAGCTTTTACCACAAGCAATAATGTATGGCTATGAGCAAGTCTGTTTTTACCATGAGCAAGTCTGCTTTTACCATGAGCAAGTCTGCTTTTACCACAAGCAAGTACTGTATTGCTATGAGCAAGTCAGCGTTTACCATAAGCAAGTACTGTATTGCTATGAGCAAGTCTGCTTTTACCATGTGCAACTCTACTTTTACCACAAGCAAGTACTGTATTGCTATGAGCAAGCCTGTTTTACCACAAGCAAATACTGTATTGCTATGAGCAAGTCTGTTTTTACCATGAGCAAGTCTGTTTTTACCACAAGCAAGTACTGTATTGCTATGAGCAAGTCTGCTTTTACCATGAGCAAGTCGGCGTTTAACACAAGCAAGTACTGTATTGCTATAAGCAAGCCTGTTTTTACCATGAGCAGGATTACTTAAGGAAGTAAACTGTAATCCATTCAGATGACATGTTTTTGAAGCTACGGTATGTCATGTCAAAATAGGTTTCTTATTTCATCAGACATATGCAAATTCTGAATAGTACTTGTAGCTCTAATAGTTAATAGTTCATTGCAGTTTGCTCCAGAAACACAAATCGTCTCACAAAACAATCCATACACAATGGAACATATGGAATGATTTATCCTGAGATGTATTCAAATGTTCATTGGTATTAAATCACACCAGAGCTGCAGTCTAAAATATCAAAGAACATGTGTCTTCTACATTTAGAATATATTGAAGGTGCCATGAAAAGGCTGTATGGAAAGGAAAAGGTTGAACATGGAAGTTAATAAGTTTTACAGTTCATGTTCATCCATAGCTCTGCAATAATCTTCAAGTGTGAATGAGGCAGAGTAATATAGTAAGAAGAAGTTGGATTTAGTTGACTTATGCCAAGCAAGAAAGATAAACAGAGCTAATCACACCAACTTCAATTGTTGGTTAATTTATTTCAATGCTAGTTGAGATAAACTTGCCATTAGGGTCACTCATTTACTGCTTCATTTACTGCCAAGACACAGTCTTAGTATTTAAAGCAAAAAAAAGATGCACTGGCAAAGGATAGAGTACGAGACTGTAGAAATAACAGCTTTATGATTTTCAGTTTATAGTGACCAGTAACATACCAAATACAAAGAAGCTGGAGTCAAAAGAGAAAAGACAATCAAACAGACAAAGCAGAAAAGAGATATTGACAAAGCAGTTACTTTAATACTTGTATGAAGCTCAGAAATTTTGAAGATGAACAAACTCATGTCAAGAATCTCTGGTGGGTGGACGAATTACTTTCATATTCATTTATCACACCCTGCATCAGTACCTGGTAAATTTTCAGAGATCTTAGAAATAAAAGATAAAATAACAGATAATTCATAGAATACCACGTTGATTGGAAACAGTTAATACGGCTTTAGAAGGAAACAATCACGTGTTACCAATCTTTTGGAATAGTGAAATCACCTGACAAGTAAAATTGATAATGGTGAACAAGTGGATGTTCATTATTTGGATATGAGCTTTTGATCTTGTGCTACTCAGTATAAAGGTAGAGGCTTACAGTGTAGAAGGAAAGCTATTGCCGTGGATAAAGGAATTGTTAAATAATCCCTACCTAAGGGATGTTATGAATGATCAAACTACTTTCAACAACAAAAAAGAAGAAAGAGGCCTACTGTAAAAGTTGATAATAGCACTACTCAAGACAAGCAAAAGTGATGGAAATAATCAAAAGGAACTTACAGAACAGAAAAATTATCATCAGTTTGCATAAATCATTTTTGAAATCAATAGTACACTACAGAGTTCAGGTATGGAAACCATATCTCAAAAAGGATGAAAATTTGATTGAGGGGATACTGAGCAGTACAGTACCAATGCAAGAAGTTTGACAATTACGCCAGTAAATTTAGCGCCGGTAAGAAAACACTGTGAATGTCCAAGCGTCAAAAGAATCCGTGGGCGTACACCACTAAATCGAACAGCTAGCGTGCTTACCAATAATAACAAAGCTTTATGTTGAAAGTATGAAAGAGATCTGACAACAATACGTGATATGTACCACATGGTGAATGTAAACAAGAATATTAAGCATATCAGTCACCATTGTTCATGAACACAGGCGGGATTTGAAAGGGAAATTAAAAGGAAGGCACCCCTAACCACTCCCCCTCTCCTTCCCTTTGACTGTTCCCGAATTTGAACCTTTCGTAAGATTATGAATTGCATCTTAGCGTGATTTTGTCCCCCAAAACTTTTGACATTGCCCCACTTTCGGTAGGAAAATTCTGCCCACTTTCCATGTTAGTATGCGTCATGAGGCTGAATTTTACTTTGTTGGCTTTCAGAAAGAGTTGGAAAAGTCAGGATAGTCAAAGGCGGAGCCTACTATCCCTATATGGTCGGTCATAGGCCTAGTGCTATACATACTTGAGGTCATTGCAGGTACTTCACTTAAAGCTCTTACACAGCTTATAAATTTATGATATTTATTTGATTACAATTCTATTTGAATTCCATTTTATAAAATTTGTAAACATCTATTCTCTGTGTTTATGTCTGAACTTAGCAGAACTTGTATGTAAATCCATAGCAAAGTTTATAATGCTGTAAAAACAAACCACTTTAAAGTAAAATCTAGTTTGATGTACAGTATATCGTACTGTATAGGCCCCTACTGGTAATGACTATACAAAAGTGACCTTTTAAAGATCAGTTGTTATTAAACTTATTTCTTGATAGTCTGAGAAAATATCTGCCACTCATGCTGTAGGCCTATGTGATAGAATGCACAAATTATTTTGAAAATGGGCCTAAAATAACTAACGGGTTTGTGACATAAAGCTGAAGTATTGGAAAAGGTTAACATTAGGGTTTGCTTGATCGCACAGATGAGAATATAGATACGTTGAAATAAAGCAGTTCCTTTTGCCTAAACTCGTACAAATACATAACATACAGGAATAAGAATTTATCTACAATGAAAGATTGTTGACCTATTGTATTAATAATTTGTAACAGGACACAATCTCCCCAACTATAAATCAATAATGGCTTGAGATATAATGCTCATTTTTCTTAGGACTGTTTTTAATACCCATTAATAATAATATTACCCGGTAGGCCTACATAATTTACAACAAAAACAATCCAAAAATTAGAAAAATATGCCCAAGGCCTTGATAAAATTAAATACATTTTTCATTACATCTAGGCCTACCACTAAAAACGTAGCCTAACCTTAGTTCAAGTCAATTAATCATCAACAATAATTGTAGGCCTGGACCTACTAACGAGTCATTTATAGCATAGGCCTACTACTAGCGCCATGTGGTAGGCCTAGTATAGTAATTAGTATGCGGTAGGTCTATGCCTAAATTTGAAGAATGCCCTGCATTCCTGTTGTTCGTTAATCTTGACCAACGGGGCTACACTGGGTCAATGGTATCTAATATAGGCCTACATTTGCCCAATGAGATAACATATGTATGCCCTACATCATGCTACGCACTAGGCCTACATTATCAAAATATCATGCAATACATATTCGCAGTCATGATAGGCCTACTAGCGATACTAAATAGTACGGTCAGATATTTATCTGACTAACATTTGCTAGGCGTCAAAACAAAAATTCGTGTTTTCTCCTTTGACCGTAACGATAGTGCCCCTATGGATATGTATTCAAGATGAGCCCAATTTATGTAGCCTAACCTTAGTATCATTATTATAATATAGCCTAGGCCTAGCCTAACGCCTGTGTGCTGTTGTTATGGGTCCTACCTGATAGTCTTCTCACTCACGTCTCACTCTCAGTGTTGGATCTTTAATTGCATTATACTGCGTTTTCACTCCATCCTCTCCTTTTCCACCTGCTGTCGGACACGCATTGGAAATTAATTGCATAAAATTTCAGTCTGTCACTCTCCGGCTCAAGCTACATAGGCCTAGGCCTAGTAAATATAAGTTAGGCCTACGTACTTTATTTACCAGCCTCGCAATGTATGTAGCCTACGTACGTATGTTCGATCGACTGTAATGCACAATTTAATTTTCCCGCGGCGGCTTAGGATTAAAATTACGTCATTTGCGCTTTTTAAATAACGCTCAATAATTAATGCTTTTTTCAAAAACGTTTTATTGATGCCCAATCGGGGCCCATGTAGTGGCGTAGCTTTTGGTTTGGGAAAAAAGTTATTGCAGATCAGAGCAATGTGCCTTTTGATTAACTGCATGAATGGTTCCAATCTTGATTGAAAAAAAAGGGATCTCGGTGTTGTCTATTGCGATATTTCTTATTGTGTTAATTGATGATAAACTTGTTTGTTTGTTTGTTTGTACATGATTTTTTTTTTACTGTGACTCTTGGGTGCATAGTAAGTGTGCAGGTATCTGAATCGGTTAAGTCGGCAAAAATCCTTTAAGAGGACATGAGCGCCAACCGAGCGTAAAAAGTATGAGTAAAAAAAAATATATACAAAAAAAAAATTAGTAAGCAATACAAGTGTTAGGAAGTTTAGCTTTGAAATTGTTAATTTTCCCGCGGCGGGTTAGGATTAAAATTACGTCATTTCCGCTTTTTAAATACTTTTTTTTTTCAAAACGTTTTATTGATGCCCAATCAGGGCCCATGCAGTGGCGTAGCTTTTGGTTTGGGAAAAAAGTTATCGCAGATCAGAGCAATGTGCCTTTTGATTTACTGCATGAATGGTTCCAATCTTGATCAAGAAAAGGGATCTCGGTGTTGTCTATTGCGATATTCCTTATTTGTGTTAATTGATAATAAACTTGTTTGTTTGTTTGTTTGTACACGATTCTTTTTACTGTGACTCTTGGGTGCATAGTAAGTGTGCAGGTATCTGAATCTGAATCGGTTAAGTCGGCAAAAATCCTTCAAGAGGACATGAACGCCAACCGAGAGTAAAAAGTATGAGTGAAAAAAATATATAAAAAAAAAGCTAGTTAGCAATACAAGTGTTAGTAAGTTTAGCTTTGAAACAGTTGAGACTTGGTGCATGTACAATGTCTGGCGGTAAAGCATTCCAATCCTTTAGTGTGTGAGGGAAGAAAGAGTGTTTATACACATTATTTTTAGCATAGGGGACCTGGAAATTAAGGTCATGATTATTTTTGTATTAGTTCTGACGGTGGGGATAAGTTCATTTTATTGATGGCGACAAGATTGTTATTGATTTTATATAGCATATGTAGCCGGGTGTTGTATCTTTTTGTTTTTAGCAGAAGCCAATCTAATTTATGAAGCATGTTTTTTACACTAGATTTATAAGAGTAGTCTGCCATACAGAATCTGGCTGCTCTCCTTTGAATAGATACAAGTTTATCCACATCGCACTGGTGATGGGGGTCCCAGACTGCTGATGCGTACTCAAGTACTTGCCTGACTAGAGCTTTATAAGCAGTGGATTTAACATCGGTGGGACAGTTTGAGAGAACGTTTTAATAGGCCAAGTACAGAGTTAGCTTTCTTGGTTACCTTATGTATATGTCTATCCCATCTAAGTTTATTATCAATTTCAACACCTAGGTATGGGTGGGAGTTGACATGTTTTAGTGGCTGGTTGCATAAGGTATAAACAGGTGATTTAAAGCATTTCTTAGAGGAAATTGACAAGATGTAGCATTTAGAGGGGTTGAAATTCATTTGCCATTTGTTTTGCCATTGTTCAAGTTTGTTAAGATCATCTTGGAGGATTTGTTGGTCAGAGGGGTTATCAATTGTTCTGTACACAAGGCGGTCATCAGCAAACAGTCTAACTGTACTGTTTATATTATCAGGGATGTCATTTACATATAAAAGGAAAAGTAATGGACCTAAAACAGTACCTTGTGGTACACCGGATAAGACCTGTTTAGAATCAGAGATTTCATTATCACAGACAACACGCTGGATGCGATTGTTGAGGAATGATGCAAACCAGTATAAGTATTAGTAATGTAGCTTACAACACCCTTGCATCATCAACCGATGATTGGTTTTGTTCGGTTCCTTGTGGCCTGTGTGGACTCCAGTGTGGGGGGACCTGATAAAGCAGTACAGTGTGACAATTGTGATCAACGGATCCACACTAAGTGTTGGCGTTCATGTCCTTTAAAAGGATTTTTGCCGACTTAGCTATTCATATTCAGATTCAGAAGTGCTGCAACATGGATGACTCAAAATACAGCGACCTCATGCATTCTAGCTGTACCTGGATATGTGATACTTGTGACTTCATGAACTTCTCCGATTCTTTCTTCTCAACTAAGAATTCCATTAATTGTACTTATTCATATGAGGCACTTCAAAGTTATTCTTCCGGCCTTGACTCAGAGTCCAACCACCATCCCGATGTCAAATTGAAAACTAATCCAAAAAAGGTAAAAAGGAAGGTTCTAAAATTTCTTGTTATCAACTTTCAAAGTGTTCGAAACAAGAAAGCCTCCATTGAAAGTCTTATAAAAGACAAAGACCCAGATGTCATTATTGGCACTGAAACCTGGCCAAATTCCGAAATCAACAACTCTGAATTTTTTCCCGACAACTATACAGTCATTTGCAAAGATAGATGTACAAATGGTTATGGTGATATATCAGAGGCAATAAAAAAATGACCTAGAGCTCACTAAACTAGACTTTGACTGTGAGATCATCTTGACCAAATTCCAATTCCCTAAGGAAAAGAGCATGTATGAAGGAACTTTTGACAGGCCCAGTCACAATGACCTTACTAGCCTTCTTGAGTTGAGAAAATCACTACAAAAGTTAAGGAAAAATGCTGACAAAAACAATGTTATTCTTGCTGGTGATTTCAACCAACCTAACATTGACAGCAACCAAAAAGTGCAGTCACCTACCAGAAATAACAACTATTGCGCATGCAATCTTTCTGTAATTTTTTTTTCTTTCTTTGCAAAACAGACAATTATCCAATCTTCTCCCCACCAATCCAAGCGCCATATTTTACAAGCCTATCATCATCTTGCCCAAGATAAATCACGGCCAGTTTGCCTCCGGCAATCTTTATCCCAATGTCGCGAATGAAGATATCCCACCCGAGATACCGGCGGGAGATGCCTTTGCTTTGATCGCTGAGTATACTGAGGCGACCTTCAGACTATCGCTGGAAGTAACCAGGAAAAGGAAAGTGCCCGAGTCAAGATAAAAGATGCAGTTAATGACACTGCTTACTTCTTGGAACCAGTTTTTGGAGCAAAAGCTTTGGAGATAAGTGACAATGGAAAGTCTTCTCCGTGGATTGATGTCGCTCAGGTAATTTGATTTTGTTTAATGTGTTCACCTAACAAATGACAAACCGCAACTTTCGTACCATAGGGGATTACTGGTGGATATAGGAGGAGAGGAGGGGGGCGAAGGATTCACCTGAAATTTTGATTTGTATGATGCTGTAACTTTGGCTCCCACTTTCGATAGGAAATTTGATTTTGCGATTTTGCCACACACTGACACACACTTTGGATATGCCGCCTAGGCTATATATCTTCAACATTCTTGCAAGCGAATTAAGTTTAGTATGATCAAATGTTTCCTGCGCGAAAATGTCTGACAATTAGAAGTTCAGAAGAAAGTTACCGGCGATAATCAAGACGGCTGTTTTAAGTTTTAGGTCTAGGGAAGGGGAAACATTGTCAAAACGGCTTTAAAATTTACCAAATGATGAATGTAGCAAACAATCCTCAAATCGAATTCCCTCTTTTAATTATTCGTTGAATGGGTATAGCAAATATTAACCGTAAAGTTCTTCTTTTTTTCTTTAGTTGGCCTAATAAATTTATATCCTACCAATCAAAATCTAACAGGGGTGGATAAACTTTTGCTAAAGTTTCCGTGAACCTGATTTAGGAAAGAGATTTAAAGAGTTACATAAAGATTTTGAGCTGAAATTGAGGATATGTAAATACAGTGAAAGTTCCTCAAACTTTTTTTTTTCTACACGATTTGTCAACGGTATAGCAATATAGAACTCCACTTGATAAATATTCTGCTAATTTTTTGTTTCTTATTTGCAGGAAAAAGTGGCTTATGTTCCAGAGGATTTTAATGAAAAGTTGTTTATCAGCACGTATTGTATGACAACCATTTGAAATTCGAGTTCCCGAAACCTTCGGTGATCACCCAGGCAAGCGGAATTGTTTTGGTGCCAGAACGTGGTTTTGTCACGTATTCCTCTGAACAGAGTGTTGACGAAATTGAAGTTAAGATGAAGAGCCAAGCTGCAGTGAAGAAGGTTTGGGGAGGAAGCAGTTACGGTGATACCGTGGATTGTAAAGCTCTCAATGAGGTATGTGCTATCAGGGGGGTGTAGCCAGAGTGTAGCGGGTAGCAGAAACACCCCCGGGCCATGGTGGTCTTTTTTCCCTTTTCTTTTGGAAAGGTTTTCTCCTGTTTTGTTTGTTTATACTGTAAAGCGGTTTTCATAAACTGATAAAAGCGTTAGGAGAAGGAATTATATTTGGGACTGTGTCCATGATTAAAACGTAACAACGTTGTTGCACCCCTTCAAGAGTCGTATAGGCCATAAAGACTTATTGCACTTAATTCACGGTAGCTCGTTTGTCTGTTTGTGATTGAGATACAAATAGCATTGCAACATATTTACGGATCCTTTCACGTAAAGGGAGGGGGGGGGGGCAGGTTAAAACTAGGATGACGTGAATTCATTTTCAAACTTAGACAAAAAACAGATTGTTTATGTGGTGTGTGTACTATTGTGTTCAGGGCATTATTCAGTTCTTTGGAATCGCTTGCAGGCCTGCATTATGAGGAAGGGCATGCAGGGTATTCGTCTCCACGGTTGCCCCGTGGGTTAAACTAAACTGTGCAGTTGTAAAGCACGTTCCGTTCGTATGATATTATATGGCCTTGGAATATTATCTGCCACGACATTATGTCATATCAAAGAAGTTCCGCACAGCTGGTTAAAATGAATACGAAATTGTTGTCACTGCTAGGACGCATTTGCTACGGCGTATTCGCTGGCAACTGATGATGTTATTGAGCTGTACGAATGAAGGGGACGCCATATAACATTTGGTGCAGATAAAACAGTTTCTACTGGTTTGGCTTGGACAGACTCACCCCTGAAGAACGCCGATCAAGAAAAAGGCAACAGAAAGGTAACAATTTGATCGTTTGGATGGTGTTAGTATGTGATGACATAAATGTAATGCATAGCCTAAAAGGAAAACAGGCGCCAGTAGTTTCCATAGTGTCGGAAAGAGCTTTCAGTTAATTCGTACCAATACACGACTTCACACTTTCACTTTCTTTCAGGGCCAATATTTTACACGCTATAGGTAGCACGGAACTAATAAGGTATCAATCCGCCATACAAAAAAGAGAACCCTCAGAGAGAAGGCTAATACAAATATTTTTGAGAGGTCCCATGTCACGGGACAGGAAGCTAAGAATTTGAAAATTACAGAAATGTTTGAGAAAGGATAGGTCTTGACAAAGCATATCCAAACTTGACGAGATTTGTTTCAGTAAAAGTTTCATGGGGAATTATTTTACCATAGACCATACCCAAATTTGAGTGATTAGGTGAAGGTGTATAACACCTCTTTACTTCACCCAAAAAAAAAGGGCTAAAACCTCTGGTGACTCCCTATTGAAAGTACCCTCATCCAAGAGATATTAGATGGTACTTTTTGGAAAACATCAGAGAAAAGGCTAATACAAATATTTTGGAGAGGTCCCATGTCATGGGACAGGAAGCAAAGAATTTGAAAACTACAGAAATGGTAGAAAAAGGATAGGTGTTCACAATGCACATCCAAACTTGACGAGATTTGTTTCAGTAAAAGTTTCAGGGGCAACTATTTTACCATTAACCAATACCCAAATTTGAGTGATTTGATGAAGGTGTATAACACCTCTTTGCTTCAGCTGAAGAAAAAAAACGGCCAAAACCTTTGGTGACCCCCTATTGAAGGTACTTATCCGAGAGATATCGTGGTTCTTTTTTCTATAAAATTCTGGTACAAAAAGGACCCCAAACTTGACTCTTTTATCATAGGCTTCAATGGGGAAAATATTTAGTTCCGTGCTACCTAGGAAAAAGTGAAGAGGTGTTTTACACTCTCACCAAATCACTCAAATTTTGGTATGGGTCCATGGAAAAATAGTTCCCCATGAAACTTTGTTTGAAGTAGATCCCGCCAAGCTTGAATATACATAGTCAATACCTATCTATTCTCTACCATTCCTACAATTTTCAACTTCTCAGATTTTTGTCCCATGAAATGAAACCACTCAAAAATATATTGATTGATATGAAAAGGATTTTTTAAGCAGGATTATTGTTGTCTGTGAAAAAAAAGAAATCCTGAGTTATAGTCGCTCAGATTAAGATTGCTTCCCTTCAGCACAGTAGCCATATAGGGCAATCCGAATCTGGCGCCCTCGCATAAAATAAATTGATACGATTTTGTTCTTCCGGAAAAGTAAATAAATCAGAAGTAAGATGAAAGCAAAAAATTTCTAGTAGTATTTGATTAAAGTTTGGGGTTTTCTGTAATTTTCATTCTTGGTATGCAAACCCAAACTTGGATGTATTTTTATAATTATGAACGAGCCTGATATAATAAACGTATTCATGCGAGGTTCGCCGTTTAAACCAAAGAGCAAGCTCTTTGTTTAAACTCACAAAGCTAGTTGCATTTCTCACCGAGGAAGGACACGGATACATTTTCTTTCATTTACAATCAGAGGTCTTTGCATACAATCACTCTACCACAAAATATGTTTTCCGTAAGTTTTAGGTAAGACTTAAACAAGAGTTATTAATGATTTTCGAAGGCCGACACATGCAGGCCCTATGCATTACCTGATTACGGTGCAATGTCAACGAATTAACCAGACTGACCTCGATGCCACTGAAAGTGAGGAGTCGTGTAGAAGCTCTTTGATTAGATGCGCGTTACAAATTCAGTGCAACAGAGCTAACCGTCACAAGTATATGAAATAAACCCCGCTCCTATGGAACGCCATTTATTCATTTAATCTGGAATTTTACATATCTTGAATTAATTTTCGATATTCATAATTGAATTTCAGATATCCAGAATTATATTTTTGATATCAAAAATCCTGATTAAATCTTGAAAGTTTGGATATTAAAAAATCCATTTGGAAATCCATGATGCAATTTGTTTTACTATCAAAAATTGAATTATAGATATCCAAAATTATTTTCAGATATCAAAAATTGTATTTTTGGTATATTGAAAAATTGTATTTTGGATATCCAAAATACAATTGTGGATATCAAAAATATATTTTGGATATCAAAAATATGTTTTTGGATATCAAAAATTCAATATTAAAAATTGAATTTGGGATGTTTAAAATACAATTTTGGATATCCAAAATTCATATTCATTACTCTAATAATTACCATATGACCTGTAGTGGAGTGTACTAATTAACATAAATGCTGCGAGACAACATGTACAGTGTACAGAGTACGTGCGTATTAGTAATACATGTACAGCATTATACTGTAGCTGTAGCTATGGCGTGGACGGCGGGGTCTGAAGGCAGCCCTAGTCCGATCTAAAAGCTCACTGCTACTGCTTGCGGTGCCAGTATAGCACCTGCACCCCGGACCGGATCCGGAGTGACCGACTGGAAGTCTTTGTCGGCATTCCTATCCCTAATCGCCAACTCAACATTGTCTATTAGCCCAAGTGTTTAGTTAACTTCGGACCACGGCCCGATCCCTGCATGATATGTGCATGTGCTGTGCAACTTGCAGACTTCTAATTGCCGCACGACGTAGTTATGACAGGCCATTAATATTTAGATTGCACATGGAATTTCAGATATACAAATTTCAATTTATGATATCCAAAATTGTATTTTTAATGTACAAAATTCAATTTTGGATACCCGAAAATGTATTTCGGATATCAAACATTGTATTTTGGATATACAAAATTGAATTTCAGATATCAAGAATTGTATTTTGGATATCCAAAATTCTGGATTAAATGATACAATGGTAATGTCGTTTTATTATTTAATCTGTAATTACAGATACCTGAAATTAGATTATGGATATCAAAAATTCAAGTTTTAATATCTGAAATTCAATTTCAGATATCTATAATTCTATTTTTGATAACTAAAAATGAATTTTGGATATCAAGAACTCATTTTGAACGAAGTCTGATTTTCGATATCCCAAATTCATTTCTTGATATCCAAAATTTAATTCTTGATATCTAAAATTCAATTTTCGATATCCCAAATGGAATTACATTTCAGATATCCGATTCATTCCAGATATCTGTTATAATTCAAGATATCCGATATTATCCCAGATATCCGATATTATTCCAGATATTCGATATTATTTCAGATATCCGCTATTATTCCAGATATCCGATATTATTCCAGATATCCGATATTATTCCAGATATCCGGTTTTATTCCAGATATCCGGTTTTATTCCAGATATCCAATTTCATTCCAGATATCTGATATCATTTCAGATATCCGATATTATTCCAGATACCCGATATTATTCCAGATATCCGATATTATCTTAGATATCCAATATCATCCCAGATATTCGGAATTATTCCAGATATCCGATATTATTCCAGATATCCGGTATTATCTTAGATATCCGATATTATCTTAGATATCCTATATTATCCCAGATATCCGGTATTATTCCAGATATCCGATATCATTCCAGATATCCGATATTATTCCAGATATCCTGTATTATCCCATATATCTGATATTATTCCAGATATCCGATATTATTCCAGATATCCAAAATTCTTCCAGATAACCGGATATCCGAAATTAATTTCAGATATCCGTGATTCCAGATTAAATGATCAAAAATGGCGCTCCATAACGCTCCTCTCTGCAATTTGTATTTTCCTCAGTTTATGGAATGTCTTGGCTTCGAAAAGCTTGTTTTCAAAAAGATAGGAGGGGGGGGGGGGTGGTGGCATGCGCTTTTTGGGAGAAGTTGGGTGGAGGAGGTGGGTCTATGCACGTTTATGTGAATAAGAGGTGAATCGCTAGATTTGTTCATTAATTTTGTCGATAAATTTAGCTCAGCATACTTTTAATATGGTTCCATGATTTCGCACATACCGATGAACGTGGACTTACATTTCATTACAGTTTTAATTTTAACTTAGGTTCTTACAAAGTTAGGAACGTTGTAAATCGAGTTTACACGCCAATCACGTGCAGATGTGTAGGAATATGTAGCTACGACAGTTTTTAATATTCAAACAAAATGTTCAACTGCCAACGGTATGATTGTAAATGTCTATCATATTATTTACATCTTTCAGGTCACATCCACGCGGCTGCAGGTTCCCACTGACTTCATCATCCCATCTTTAGGTGGAGCTCAGTACTGTAAGCTTCTTTCACCATACAAGGCACTGGAATGGATTTATGTCGACAGCTTGAAACCATTTAACCCAAATGGGTACTAGGAACTTTGGCAGCTTCTCTTGTTTAGAATGATATTACTTTGGAAATCCTAGAAAGATTATAGGCCATATGTCGTGATTAACATGTGGCGGCGTACATTCTATTCCTAAACGATACTGATTGGCCTATCAATATAGGTGACCAATCAAAGCACTCGATATGAAATACATTTACCTCGCCACGTTAGAGACAATAAATAGCCTTTAATACTGAAGAAAATGAGATTGTTAGAGCATAAAATTCATTATGTTTATCGTCAAAAGAGGAAGGGGTTGGGACCACATGTCACTTGATCAAGAAAAGTAAAGTATACTTTAGTCTCCTACTTCTTCAGAGAACGAAGTGATTTTGTTTTAGACGAATGCCTAATTCTTACTATATACCAGAAGATTTCCGCAATTAAAGTTCGTAAAGCGGCCAGGAGCTATGCCCTTAAATTCCCTCTGTAGCAAAGGATCGAATCTAGTGCTTCGTGGGTTTCTTCGCCTGGATCCTAGGAAATGTATTTCAGCCGCAAACTTTTCAGAAAATGCTTTTATTAAAACGCATAGTTATTAAGGGCGTAGGAAGGGCCGCTGTCGAAGGGGGCAAAAATAATTTTTAAAAATTCCGGTGACAATATGGAAAAATTGTACTAGTAAATTAAGTTCATAAAAAGTTACTGCTAATCGGGAAATCCCCTTCAATTTTCGGAATTTTTACTTAAATTTTGAGAAATTCTGGCTAGTATTTTCCTTATTTTAGAGGATTTTTTTTTCATTTTTTGTTACATTTTGGCTAATTTTGGGAAATTTGGGCCTGGTTTTAGGAAGTTTTGACCAAAAATTCTTTAAAAACTTACCAAAATTGTATGTTAATAATTTCCCACTTACCTTTAGGCTAACTGGGAATAAAGTATGCAACCGGGATCCTCTCACGGGGTGAGGAAGGGAAGGGGGTCAGCTTACCACTAAACCCGCTTCCTACGCCCTTAATAGCTACTTTAAGTTTACTAAGTTTTCAGTTTTTAAATGATTGGCAACGATTGTACGATTTCCCGATGTTTAAAAAAAGGCCCACACCAAACTGAAAATACAGAAAGAACAATAAATGATCTCAAATGTGCACGATGGTATTTACGTTATTATTTTCAATTATATGACGGAAAGTTGCTATGACTTATGAACAACTTTTCTGTCATAATCATCATCATCATTGTTATCTGCGTCGTCACCGCTACCAACGTCACTAACTACGCCGCCACCACTTGCTTGCTTGTATATGGCGAGTGATGTTCCCGAAATATGATGGCTCTCCACGTTCTCTATGATCCTGCATATCCCTCTACATGTCCTCTTCTTGGAGTCCTGTGTCTCTCTTAAGGAGGTCTAGGAATGTGAGCTGTGGCCTCTCGGGCCTTCTTGTTTTATGCTTTGGTGTCCTGTGAATCAGTTCTGATAATCAATTGGCTGGTTCTGACTCCTTGAGCAGTGACCTGCAAAGCGAACCCTGTGCCAGTGACCTAACTAGGTCGGTACGGCCCGGTCACAAATAGGCCTACCATAAAGATAACAAATAAAATAATTATACATATATATATATATATATATATATATATATATATATATATATATATATATATATATATATATATATATATATATATATATATATATATATATATATATATATATATATATATATATATATATATATATATATATATATATATATATATATATATATATATATATATATATATATATATATATATATATATATATATATATATATATATATATATATATATATATATATATATATATATATATATATATATATATATATATATATATATATATATATATATATATATATATATATATATATATATATATATATATTATATATATATATATATATATCTGTATATATATATATATATATATATATATATATATATATATATATATATATATATATATTATATATATATATATATATATATATATATATATATATATTCATATATATATATATAATAATATATATAAATATATATATATATATATATAAATATATATATATATTTATATATATATATATATATATGAAATTATAGTAATATTATAAAAATTACCTCCAAACGTGAGCGTTATTTTGAGATAAAAGACACCATTTCCCGCCTCCCCATACTTTTTTGCATATTCCAATGTCTTCTGTACTTGGTTATTTAATGTAAATATATCGCGGGGTTCAGTCGGTCAACGTGGCTATACAGAGATCCATAATTACACGTCATTGATGATATCTGTGAAAGAATTGGACGTCATCACGCCACATCACTTTTGTGTTCTACTGTAGGCCTACAGTGTCTGAGTGATGACAACACGCATGTTCTGCTTGATAACTCAGTGACGCATGAGTGTATAGTCGTGATAGAAACAGGCACGTAGCCGGGAGGGGGAGAGGGAGGGGTGGGGGAGATTGGGCAGTCTTCCCCTCCCACGAAAAAAAAATTCCAATAAAAAAAAGGACAGACCTTTTCAAATGAGTACAACTAGTCGAAAAAAGGCATCAATTTCTCCCTGCGTCGAAATTTGAAGGAAATTACCAGAATGAAAGAAAATTCTTAAATATTGAAAGTGATCGCCGAAAGATGGAATGATATTTCTCGAAAATTCAAGTAATTCATCGAAAATCGAAGAATAATTACCCAAAAATGAAAACAAATTGCCCAAAAATAAATATAATTTTCCGAAAATTACTCAAGAAAGAAGGGAAGTGCCCAAAATTGAAAGAAATTTCCTAAACGTTAAAAAAAAAATCTGAAAATTTCGGAAAATTGGTCGAAAATCGAAGAAAAATTCCGCGAATATTAAAGAAATTTTACAGGAATGAGGGCGTTTGTTTTTCTCTCTCTGTATTGGACTGTTAGTTGAGCCGCTGAGAGGTAAAGTGGGCTATGCACATGTAGGTCAACAATGAGATAAATACACTACTCTGTAGCTTCAGGATCACAACATGTCCTGATCCCACTGGCATTATCAGGAATTTACTCTACTGTCCTCTATTGACAGTTTTGAAAATCGCTCTAAACATTTTCAGGTATGCTATGAGAGGTAAAGTGGGCTATCTCTAGGCTATAAGGGCAGCTATTCCCCAGCCCCCAGATGGATTTAAGTTGAGGCTATCTTGAATCAGATTTGGGATCTCTTAGTATTCATCAGTTTCATCAGATCCCACTGGCATTATCAGGAATGTACTCTACTTCCCTCTATTTACAATTACAATTTAGAAAATCGCTCTCAATATCTTCAGATATGCTTTGAGAGGTAATCTCATATTTTGGAATAAAATATTTCATGTGAGATTTTTCCAAAATATAATTGATGTACAAACAATTAATTAAAGAAGTATCCTGAACTATGCAGATTTTATATATTTTTTTATAATGTTCTAACTTTAAATCTCATTTTCTATTTTGTGGGATAGCCCACTTTGCCTTTCAGCGGCTCAGTTGGCTTTCAGTCTCAAAAACGTTACCACAAGCATTGTGCTTTTATATTGAAATCTGGCTCAACTCTCGTGGCAGGGCTGATTTCTAAAAAAAAATAACATAAAGGGGGATTTACAAAGAAAGGGCTAATTTTCGGGAAATTTTCCTTCATTTTTGGGCAGGTTTTTCGAATTTGGGAAAATTTTAGCGTATTTTTGGTCAATTTTTGTAAAATGTTTTTCTATTTTCTGAAAATGTAATTAATTTTTTAAGCGATTTTTATCAATTTTTGGAACATTTTTTTCCATTTCATCAAAGTCAATTGATTTCATCAATTTCGGAGCAGTGGGGGAGGGGAGGAGGGGGGGGGGCTTATCCCCCGAGTCAGGTCAATTTTTAACAAGGGTTGGCTCAGCTCCCAGAGTCCCCATAGAAATCAGCCCTGTGTAGTGGCTAAGCTCTAAATTTGCTAAGGGTGAGTTGAGGCATTTGGATTTTTTTCTTCTTATCGTCTCAATTGAAACACTGATTGCCACAGAGGGTTCAGGATTTTGTGCAGCAATAGTTGTAGTATGTTGCACCATAATTAATACCATTTGTTAATATTTAGTTATGGAAAAGTGTTGACAAAAGTAAAAACCTGCGTCTGTCTCTCTCTTCATTTTTTAGGGGGAGAGGGGCATGACACCTGTTTTTGTTGGTCTTACCAGAATAGAATCTTACATCTGGAGAATAGTTCTACATATAGCTTGGTAAAGAAAATCACAAACTGTTTTTCATCAAAGATATAAGGAAGGAAGCTGCTTTATTATTTCCGTCCATATCCTATTAATCTTGCAAGTTCACTTTCGTTTTCTGATTTTCAATTATTATTTTTTTTGGTTAGGTTTAGTAAACTTTTCGATTTTATTGTGTTTATTGTGAAATAAGTAAAAAATATTCTTTCTTTGTTATCAATTTCGCCCTCTATTTACGAACCCGGAAGCAAAACAGATGTTGAACAAAAAATTCTCGCGAAATTAAAGCCTTGTCTCTTGTTACTCTTAACGTTATAAGTTACAGAAGTCGCATGTTTTTTCAAGGCACATTAGCACTGGAAATGTCATTCACGAGGGGAAGCAGCATACATAGAATTCTCTGTTTGATTTACTTCGTCGAAAAAGATCATGTTTTCTCGATAACTAAGTTTATCTGAGAGAGAAAATGGCTTTTAACACCGGACACACAGGAGCGGGTAGACCACATTCAGCATGGGCAACAAATAGATCACAAAGCTCAACAGCTTCGTCAAACTACTTTGCTGTATTTCCAAACGATAGTGCAACTCCAAGTCCAGTTACCCCTGACCGATCTGATGGTAAACTTGTTTGTGCAATGCATTATATTTTAGTGGGTAGATGATAGATGACGAATTTGTAAAAAAATGATGTTATTTGCTTGTGTGAACAGTGACAGTAGCATATGTGTGATATTTAGCACTTGTATTTGTATATTGTAAGGGGTATAGCTGTGGGCTTCCATATCAATATAAAGAGTTATTCCCGAAGTAAGGAATCTCTCTTAAATCTAGGTTGCGAATTCTTGGTTTGACCACGCTTGAGTTGAGAAGAGTACGTGGCGATATGATTCAGGTTTTTAAATTCCTATCTGGTAATGATGCTTTGACCTGTAATTTCTTGCATGTTTCAGCTAATTCTCATGTGACACGTGGTAACAGTTTAAAGTTGACCGAAAAGCTCTCACGGATAGATAATCAGCGTTTTAGCTTTCGCAAAGAGTTGTTAATGAGTGGAATGGTTTGCCTGAGTAGGTAGTTAGCTCCAATTCTGTTCACAATTTCAAAGTCAACATTGATAAGTTCTGTACTAACTCTGGGCATCTTTAATTTAAAAAAACAAATGTGGTGGTGGTGTTAGTTTGGGCTTTTTTTGGGGTGACTAACCCTTCTTAGCCCAAACACTTGTTATGTTATCTTATGTTAAGTTTTGAAGTAAAGTCCTAAACTGCAGGCTATAGGCTCTTGCTGCACTTCTATTTGAAACCATTCCCCAATTTCCTCCCAAGATTTCATAAGTTTTAGACCCACCGCCATAAACATAATGCACGACTTCAAGTGACCTCAAGACCAATCTGGTACAGAAGTTCTGATAACGTGATTCCTTACACACTAAACATGCAGACAAGATGGTTTTCTACCAGATTTGTCTTCCGCTATGTGTGATTTAGAAAATTAAGTGTTGCGATTTCTTTTGTTTGAAGTATAAAAAGGATTTTTCATGCACATAAGACACTTTTTGTTGTAGGTCTTATTGTTGTCTGTGAAAAATCGGCTTTAAAGTTGCTAAGGTTAAGATTGCTTACCTTCAGCACAGTAGCCATAAAGCAATCCAACAAAAGTAAATAAATTAGAAGCAAAATGACAAGAATACATTTGTAGTACTATTAAGTAAAGTTTGGGATTTTCTGTAATTTTCTTTCTCAGTATGAAAACACAAACTTGGTGGTATAATTTTAAATTCATGAACAAGCCTAAATTCATCATCATCATCGTCCTTCGACTGTGAAGCAGGCGACCACAAGATTTCTCCATCCACAGCGATCTTTGGCAAGTGTGGCTATCTGTTGTGCTTGGATGTCTTCATCATACCCTAACATACATTGAATGTAATTAACATAAGAAGAGGTGCGTGGATGTCCTGGTCTTCTTTTGCCATGAGTTAGCATGCTGTTCCTATGGGAGACGAAGGATGTGTCCCAAGAATCTTAGTTGGCGATTCCTTACACAGTGGATAAGAGGCTCAGTGTTCATTCAAGAATTTTTGGAAACAGCTATTTACCCCACTTTGGGGCAATTGCAGAATACCCCACGTTCCCAACTTCCTGGTGTTCGATAAGCTAGGGCAACAGATCTGCACAGGCTTAATGTATTTCTATGTAAGATTCTTCAAGTCCCAAGCTTTTGCTGCATTGAGGATCCTGAGAAACATACGATGTAAGGCTACAGGAGCTACAGGCTTACACTAAGAAACATACAATGTAAGGCTATGGGAGCTACAGGCGTACACTGAGAAACATACAATGTATGGCTACAGGAGCTACAGGCTTACACTGAGAAACATACAATGTAAGGCTACGGGAGCTACAGGCTTACACTGAGAAATATACAATGTATTAAAGGCTACGGGAGCTACAGGCTTACACTGAGAAACATACAATGTAAGGCTACGGGAGCTACAGGCTTACACTGAGAAATATACAATGTATTAAAGGCTACGGGAGCTACAGGCTTACACTGAGAAACATACAATGTAAGGCTACGGGAGCTACAGGCTTACACTGAGAAACATACAATGTAAGGCTACGGGAGCTACAGGCTTACACTGAGAAACATACAATGTAAGGCTACGGGAGCTACAGGCTTACACTGAGAAACATACAATGTAAGGCTACGGGAGCTACAGGCTTACACTGAGAAACATACAATGTAAGGTTACGGGAGCTACAGGCTTACACTGAGAAATATACAATGTATTAAAGGCTACGGGAGCTACAGGCTTACACTGAGAAACATACAATGTAAGGCTATGGGAGCTACAGGCTTACACTAGATTTGCAAGCAACTCAAGAATTGGAGGGTACAGATCTAGAACACAGGCTACTGTATGTTGGAATCAGGAAGTATCTTTTTTATATGATACATAGGCCTACTCAAGATTACTTGGTTAACATGTATGCCCTACATCTTAAAGGAGCTATGGTGCAGATTTTGACAATTCGAGAGTGAAGGGCTTTGGGGATATGCTGCAAAATATCTGGAAGTCTGTGTTTGAGAGAAAAGGACTACAGGCTACACTGGGGATTTTACTTCCGTTGTGCCTTGCCACAGAGCTAAGCCTTCAATAATGCAATTATGCTTCCAATTATGTTCATATCACTGTAAATTGAATATATTTCTTTATAAATTTGGTAGAGTTTTACTGTTTTCAGACTGGAGATAGGCCACTGGAGAAAAGGAAACACTTAAAATAAGTGTAGCGAGTCAAAATGAAATAACCACCAAAAATTCCAATTTTAGATCTGGATAGATACATCGGAGCTCTAGATAAAAAGATCGACAGGAATTAGAACATGCCCCATACAGTATGTTTGTGTGGCAGCATCTTTAGTCCAAAAACAAGAGTAAACTTGAGTGAAGCTGCAGAACAAAGGATATCCTGCAATTTTTGAGCCCATGGAGAAAAGTGTCAGTTTTTTTACTTTCATGAAAGGTACCCAGACAATATGTTTCTTTCTGTATGGGATCATAATTCCTTTCCTAAGTTATCACACTATTTTTTCTGGTAATATTAAGAAAATGCTTCTCCCAAAGTTGGTAAAAAAGCCTAAAATTGGTACCGATGATGACCTCATTGTCATGACATAATGAGACATTATCTCATTTGCATTTAGCTTAGTCCATGCAAACTTATTATCAGTCTTTTATGGGAACAATAATTTTTTACTTCCAATCCATATCATTGTCTTAATTTTAAATTCTTTGCAATCCAATTTTTCTCTTTATTAGTACATATATTGAGATGAAAAAAACAATGAAAATATTTAGAACAGAAGAATTATTTAACAGATGCACTGATTCAGATAGTCTAGCTTATTGATTCAGTCATTTCTTCAACTTTCAAGTGTGCACTGTAAGCTACATCATTTTTACAGTTTTATGGAAATGTTCATGCAGTTTATATATCTATTTCAAAATTAGACTTACTTTATGCTTTTTCATTTTTCTCCTTTCTTTTTAGAACCTATATACCAATGGAAGCCCTACTGTAAGTACATGCTTAATCTATCAATCAGCTGACTTAGTACATGTATTCAAGCATTTGTCTTATGGCCCAACTTTAATATTATTTGTTTTCTATGCCTTATGAAACAATGACAGACAAAATTACAAACACATTTCATTTATCACCCAATTATAACTCAGACGTGTATTCACATTATTTTCTTTTTCTTTGAAATATGTAATTACAATAGAATAGCTGAACAGATGGTAATATGAGTACACATTGTGGTTGTGGACTGAAGACCTGTATTTCCATTGGATATTCAAGTCAAAATATAAAAATATTAAAAAAACAATAGGTTGCATATTTTGGGAATCAGGAATCCAATCTAGCAATCATTATGATAAATAAACAAAGATCTAGTAAAGTTAACCAGTTAGTTGCACTGTAAAAGAATAAGTTCAGTGGTCAAGCTTGTTTATCTTATCTGAAAGAGGACTTTAGAAGAAACAAGAGGGTGAAGAAAGCATTCAAAAATCTTATTCCATTAAAGAGATATTCAAGTTTAAAGCTCTGTCTTGCATGTGTAGAAATGACTGGTGTAGTAAGTCTATTATGGAAAGCTGGCATCTTCTTTCTCACATTCTTAACAACTTTGTATTTTAAAGAAAGTTAATTTAAATTTTTGGTTCACTATTCAAATTATTTTCCCTCAAACTTTCTTCTGGTTTCTATTTTAGAAATGTCCTTCCTAGATTCAGTTTTACTGCTTTTTTGACCTGTCCCATGGTTTTTAAGCCACAAAATTGCAGGACAAAATATTATAGAATACATTTGACTTTGAGGAATCTAAGGCTATGACATCACAACTTGTCTGATTTTAGTCATTTCTACACAAATGATAACAAACAAATATCTTAGATATCTTCTTAATGAAATACGATTTTTGAATGCTTTCTTCACTATTTTGTTTCGTTTGAAGTCCTCTTTCATATAAGATGGACTTGCCTGACCCCTGAACTAATTACCTCCGCCAACGGAGTCGGACGGAGGTTATGTTTTTGTCTGTGTTTGTTTGTTTGCCTGTCTTCAAGAACTAATGATTGGGTTTTTATTAAATGTGGTGTGTGGTTTTGTTACTGTTTCATAAAGAAGTGATTATAATTTGTGACTAATTGGAACAGGGGAAGGGCAGAAATTGAGGGGTCGGGATGTTTTAGGATGAGATCTGTCAAGACTAAGTTGTCAAGACTAAGTTGAAACTTTCCAATGGAATGTGCTGAACAATGACTGCTCTCTGAATGAAGATCCAAACAATCAATTTTCTGGACTCAAAGAGACTTATATCAAGTGTTCTCTGAAATCAAAGAAAAGAAACAATTGGTTTCTGCCATGAATGGAAGATGATGGAATGTGAATCCTGGCTGAATAGAGCTCAAACAATGATGCTTCCCTTAAGTAAAACTGAAAACAATGGTATGACCTTGGAAGAAATCCAGTCAGAAGGTAATTTTTAAGTGTTCAGCTTGCAAATGTTCATTACAGATCAAGACTTGGGGATGAATCTTGGTGGGTAGGACTTCTGAGGTAGATTATATTGGGTATGGGGATCAAATGAAGTCTAAAATTACTGTATTCTTGGCATGTTGGAATTGCAATGGGGCAGAGGTACATGTATGTGCTCTAGAAAGTGCAAATGTTTTAGTTCTTTATTTAACAACTAGTGGAAAAGCTAGATGATGAACTAAAAATGATATAACTTCTGCAATCAAATATGGAATAATGATAATGAAAAATTACATGCATACACAAACACCCAGACAAACAACATAAGAGTAGAATACACAATAGAATCAAACTATGAAGAAAACATAAGCACTTCCTCATTTTACAATATGCAAGATTCATTGGAGAAATAATCAAATGTAAAACTAGAACCGCACCTGCCATGTGTGCCCGCTTGATAATTCCAACATGCCTAAAATTTCATCCCCATCCCCATACAATCGTATCCCAGAAATTCTAGTCCCATTACAGTACATGATAGTTTTATTCCCAAATCTTTTCTTAACTTTTAATCAGTATTTGCCATTTGCATTAAAGACACTTTAGGGTTATCTACCTTCATTGTTTTCAGCTTTATTTAGAGTAAGCATTGATTGTTTGAGTTCTTCTCAGGCAAGATTCACATTCCATCCTTTTCCATTCATACCAAAAGCAATTGTTATGATTTTCTTTGATACCCAACCACTAGATTTTCTTTTCTTTAGAGTCCAGAAATTGGATTGTTTTGAAATCCTTTTAGGGCATGAATTAATTGTTCAGTACATTTCATTGGAAAGTTTGAACTAGAAGTCTTGACAGATGTCATCCCCAAACATCCCCACCCCTCCATTTGTGCCCTTCCCCTGTTCAAGCAACAAACACAGAGCACACACAACAAATTGAATCCGAATGCAATCATAGGATCTTGAAATATCTACAGTAGATGGCAAACAAACAAATGCAGGTGAAAATATAATCTCCATCCAACTTCGTTGGAGGAGGTAATAATGATTATGAAAATAAACACACACACACTTAACCCTTACTCTACCAGCCCTTTTCTTAAAACATGCTTGGGAGGCGGAGTTAAAGATGGGGCACCCACAATGGCGATAATATTGTTGTGTGGTAGATTAAGGGTTAAGAAGAGACTGATTATTGAAGGGTCCTCTGTCTTCCAGGCAGCATAGTCAGGCTCGTTCCACTTCAGTGACCCAGGTGGGCTGCCCACTGGGATGATGCTGCATATATTTTGAGTTGGCACATTTTCTGCGGGTAGATTAACCCTCCTACTCTGCCAGCCCTTTTCTGAAAACATGCTTGGGAGGCGGAGTCAAAGATGGGGCACCCAAAATGGCGATACTATCATCACGTGGTAGATTAAGGGTTAAGAAGAGACTGAATATTGAAGGGTCCTCTGTCTTCCAGGCAGCATAGTCAGGCTCGTTCCACTTCAGTGACCCGGTGGGCTGCCCATTGGGATGATGCTGCATATATTTTGAGTTGGCACATTTTCTGCAGGATTAACCCTCCTACTCTGCCAGCCCTTTTCTGAAAACACGCTTGGGAGGCGGAGTCAAAGATGGGGCACCCAAAAAGGTGATAATATCGCTGCGTGGTAGAGTAATGATTAAACAATCATAGACTAAACAAAAAAAATCAAGGTATGAACAAAAGATTAGATGATTATTTGAATTTATTTATAAAAGGCATGCACAAGTTAAACCATGAAATATGATACCTTTAATTCAAAATTAATGCCTGTTCTCTATACAACCTGAAAATATTCATAAAGCTTCCTATTGGATGATAATGTACAACAAATAAAAAGGGAGTATTTTAAATCTTTGGGTCACACAACCACTTCTTAATCCTTGATACGACCCAATGTTAAATGCAGTCCTGAGTCTTTGTTTCTATTCTATATTTCCCAGAATTGTTATGCACTATTTCCAGGAACAATTTCTTCCTCTGGTTTTTGATCATGAAAAAGCTACTTAACTCTCTTATATTTTCATACATCGTTGCAGGAAAGTAAAAATGCCATTTTGAGATAATAACATTTTTAGTTAAATTCTGCATTAATTCAGCACATAGCACATTTTCTTTTTCCACAATATTTTTCTTCCTAGATGATATATGTTATTAAAGTTGAAGGTAGAAAGTAGCCTACTTAACTTGGTCATAGAATATTTTCCAATCAAAATTCAATTTTGCCAAAAATGGACGCACAGGACAATGTTACTTTCCTGCGATGATATATTAGAGTTTTTAAATTTATGTGAAATTTCTATATGCTTGTTTTAATACTTGCTTGCTTGCTTATGACGACTACTGCATATGTGTTTTAAAACATGTTAGCCTCAGATGTGTCAGGGTGTGGTGCGTTAAGCCTGTCCCCATATGTGAGTAAGAACTGACGTAGCATGATAATTTTGAAGTTTATGTTGTATGTCCCAGAAAGAAGTTACACAATATCCTACAGCAGCAACTACTACAAACTGACAAAACGATATATGAATACAACATTTATAGGCCTACCCTCTGTGTTCCCCTCACATTATGAGGGAATACTCACAATGGGGGTATTCCTCTCTACCCTATTTAACAATTTTTTTTGTCTCCTGTTGTATAAACAAAATTGCTCTCCACATGACCGTGCAGTTACACTTGTATTTAGCTATTGATCCCATCCAATATTTTAGTCTATTTGCCTACTGGGGACAAGAAATACCAATAAAAAAGATACGTTGGACTAAATTTACCATCCCATTTCCTGTAGCCACAACCGCCTCTGCCCAACGCTGTTTCTCCCCTCCCCTACCCCAAAGGTCATACTTTATTGATGACCTTCCAGAATCCATGCCCATCTGGCCAGCATGCAGTTCTTGATATGTTGCATGCAGTTCTTGATATGTTGCATGCAGTTCTTGATATGTTGCATGCAGTTCTTGATATGTTGCATGCAGTGCTTGATATCTTGCATGCAGTTCTTGATATGTTGCATGCAGTTCTTGATATCTTGCATGCAGTTCTTGATATCTTGCATGTTCTTGATAGATATTTTGATATCTTGCATGCAGTTCTTGATATCTTGCATGCAGTTCTTGATATCTTGCATGCAGTTCTTGATATCTTGCATGCAGTTTTTGATATCTTGCATGCAGTTCTTGATATCTTGCATGCAGTGCTTGATATCTTGCATGCAGTGCTTGATATCTTGCCCATTTAAATGTCTAAAGAAGTATTCAAATCAGAGCATATCAGCTTCAATTTTGAATAAAGCTTTTGAGGTTTACAGGTCTCAGCTGATCAAAGTTTGATCAATATTTAATTTGCGTTCTATATTTTTGGTGTACGGTATGACTGGGCGAGCAGCTCAAATCTTGATGTATCATCTATCTTTCTGTCCTAAATCTCAGTCACTGAAAATGATGTGGAAAAGCTATTCCTGCTAGAATTTGAATAGATATGTAGTAAAGACTCAAAAAAACTTTTGGTCAGAATTTGCTCCACCAATACAAATGATTATTATGGGAAACAGTATATGCTAGAGGAAATACCAAGATTGCCCTGTAGTATCTCACTAATTTGCCTACTGTATTGACTGGGGCATAAATACTGGGGAAGGGGTGTAACCCTGGTAAAGCTGTCAGTAAAATTGCAGACCTGTTGGTAAATCAAGTCCCTCATAGGTAAAACTTCCATCAAAGACGATGAAAACTTTACCAAACAGATTGAAAAAATAAATATTATGGCAATGTTCTGCGATATTGGACCGATGAACTATTTTTGTGCTTTTCAAAATTGTCAACGTCATGTGGACCCTGAATGGGGAATGTATTTTTGTTGGTAGCGTTGAACTCTTTCGTTGGTAAATTTGTAATTTCCCCCACCCCCCCTCCCCTTCCCTCCCCCTCAATCAAAAGGGTATACTGATGCCACTGTGAATCAATGCCTGAGATTGTGTACAATGGTCAAGTTTGATTATATTTGTTGCTGCTCTCAGTATAGCTTGTGGACAATGTTGCCTTCACACATCCATATACTGTATGTAAAGAAATACAAGTTTATTTTACTCAATACTGGTAGTTAGCTTTTAATGTCTGAAACAGGTGACTGTAAATAATGCTCAAATTTGATGATTTTGTTGGGTACCAGTACTTTCATGGTGTCTACTAAATATCAAAGCATGAATTGCTGCAAATTTGCCATCATTTTTTCCTATATGGAATTATGCTACACAAGTCATTAGTGCTAACACAACAGTCAATTCCTGCCTAGACATGTATTGAAGGACAGAAACCAAAAGTGAAAGTGTCCTAGAAATACAGCAATGAGAACCTGCTCAGACTGTAAATTTCGATGAACAGCAAGGAAAAACTTAACCATGGTTGAATTAATGTGTTGCATACCGCATGCCACACTGCACTTGTCATGTTTATGAATGCCTACACTCTTTTGCCTAATGAAGACTTGAAGTTGAAGAGTTTTAAAGGAGCATGCAGCTTGAAAGTGAAGGCATATTATTGTGGGTCCCTAAAAAGAGCAAATACTTCTCTTGCACATGATGGTAAGTACTGGAAGTGTGTCTGAGAAGAAGCACTAACTGTACATAAATGAAAAGTAACAGAGGTCTGTTGCTCTAAAGAAGCTGAAATCTTATCTCACTTTAATCACTTTGAACTGGAATAAAAAGAAATTAATAATTTTCCCATTTACATGTATATGTTCTATATAAATAGGGCCACTAGCTATGATTTTTAAGAGGGTTGCTCCACCTTGCCCTTATTTTCCCCACCCTGACCCTATTTTTTCCCCCTACTGCCCCTTTTTCACAAATCATCAGACATTTTTTAAAGATAATTTTACTAAGATGCAGATACACTACTTAATTGATTGATTCCTCTCAAGTTTACACTTGATGTTCCCCTAAAATCCTGTTGCATTGCCCCATGCTACCTTGTAAAATCCTGTAGAATTGCCCCATGCTACCTTGTAAAATCCTGTAGCATTGCCCCATGCTACCTTGTAAAATCCTGTAGAATTGCCCCATGCTACCTTGTAAAATCCTGTAGCATTGCCCCATGCTACCTTGTAAAATCCTGTAGCATTGCCCCATGCTACCTTGTAAAATTGTACCTTGTAAAAATCCTGCAGAATTGCCCCATGCATTGCCTGTAGCATTGCCCCATGCTACCTAAAATCCTGTTGAATTGCCCCATGCTACCTTGTAAAATCCTGTAGAATTGCCCCATGCTACCTTGTAAAATCCTGTAGAATTGCCCCATGCTACCTTGTAAAATCCTGTAGCATTGCCCCATGCTACCTTGTAGAATCCTGTAGAATTGCCCCATGCTACCTTGTAAAATCCTGTTGCATTGCCCCATGCTACCTTGTAAAATCCTGTTGCATTGCCCCATGCTACCTTGTAAAATCCTGTAGCATTGCCCCATGCTACCTTGTAAAATCCTGTAGAATTGCCCCATGCTACCTTGTAAAATCCTGTAAATTGCCCCTGTTGCATTGCCCCATGCTACCTTGTAAAATCCTGTAGAATTGCCCCATACCTAAAATCCTGTAGAATTGCCCCATGCTACCTTGTAAAATCCTGTAGCATTGCCCCCTACCCTGTAGAATTGCCCCATGCTACCTTGTAAAATCCTGTTGAATTGCCCCATGCTACCTTGTAAAATCCTGTAGAATTGCCCCATGCTACCTTGTAAAATCCTGTTGCATTGCCCCATGCTACCTTGTAAAATCCTGTTAGAATTGCCCCATGCTACCTTGTAAAATCCTGTTGCATTGCCCCATGCTACCTTGTAAAATCCTGTTGCATTGCCCCATGCTACCTTGTAAAATCCTGTTGCATTGCCCCATGCTACCTTGTAAAATCCTGTTGCATTGCCCCATGCTACCTTGTAAAATCCTGTTGCATTGCCCCATGCTACCTTGTAAAATCCTGTAGCATTGCCCCATGCTACCTTGTAAAATCCTGTAGAATTGCCCCATGCTACCTTGTAAAATCCTGTAGAATTGCCCCATGCTACCTTGTAAAATCCTGTTGCATTGCCCCATGCTACCTTGTAAAATCCTGTTGCATTGCCCCATGCTACCTTGTAAAATCCTGTTGCATTGCCCATGCTACCTTGTAAAATGACCCTTTTTGTCTTTGTCACTTGCCCCTTTCTGATTCAAGCAAGGGCTTTGAGAGATGCACACTCACTTAAAGGATTAGTTCAGGGGTCAAGCATGTTTATCTTATTTGAAGGAGGAGAAACAAAATGGTGAAGAAAGCATTCAAAAATCTTATTCCATTAAGGAGATATTTAAGATAAAAGTTTGTTATCGTGTAGAAAAGACTGATATCAGACTACTTGTGATGTCATAGCCTCAGATTCCTCAATCTTTATGTATTCTATCATAATTTGTCCTGCGATTTTGTGGTTTAAAACCATGGGAGATGCCAAAAAAGTAGTAAAACTGAATCTAGAATCGGTATTTAAAATATACCACTTGAAAAAAGTTTGAGGAAAAATAGTCTTAAGTAGTGACAAATTTAAATAAACTTTCTTTAAAATACATAAAGACTTTGAGGAATCTGAAGCTGTGACATCACAACTAATCTGATTTCAGTCGTTTCTACAGAAATGATACAAATTTTAAACTTAAATATCTTCTTAATGGAATAAGATTTTACAATGCTTTTGCACCATTTTGTTTTTTGAAGTCCTTTTCATATAAAATGGACTTGCTTGACCACTGAACTAATCCTCTAAAAATATAAAAAGCTGAAAATTAAAATAACAATTTTCAAACAATTATAAAGGATGTGTTGCACTATTTAAGCTTAAAATCATTTATCCGATTAAATTGCCTCTTTATCCAAATTTTTCTTCATCACGCAGTGGGAAGAAAGACTGGCAGTATTTCCATAGCAGCAGATTACATGGGTACAATATAATAAAACCTGGTTGCATAGGTTTATGGATGTATGGAATAAAATGTGCTGTAGCTATGATTAAAACCACGTTGCGAAAAATAAAAACCGCAAATATTCCTATCAATATCTGAAACCGAAAGTAAAAGGCCATCAACATTGTTTTTAATGTGAAAAGTTTGCTTGAAAATGTGTAATAATCATAATTAATTCTTTGATGACCCCAGAAAATGTAGATTATAATCATTATATTAAACGCCCCTAATTCATCATGTCCTACATTACAGGCTATCTTTCAATTGAAAAGGAAGGTATTTTACAATATTTTGGCACAGTGTTACGCGCAGAAGCTATGGAAACATCTCATTGTGTGAAAGATAGACAATATGTGTTGCAATTATACCAAGTGCATATCAGAAATGAAATTTTTGTCACAAAAAATCAATTGAGAAAACAGTGTGTGGTTACATTATAGGATTGTAGACCTATTGGATCAATAGTGAAAACACGGTTGCATTTTGAGTAGGAAGAGGAATATTTACACCATCTATTGGAGAGAACAAATATAATTAACATTTATTTGTACAGCAGTGCTCACACACTAAGGTTTATTTTTTTTTTTTTTTTTTAGGGAGGAGGGATTTTCCCTTGTGTAATGTTTTTTTTTTTTTTTTTGGGGGGACTTTAAAAAAAGGAGGATTTTATTTTACAGAAATAACAGAAATACTAAAGGAGACCTAATGATACCACTGAAATGCCAAATTATGACTGGAAAATGCCAAATATCAACCCTTTTTTTAAGGGGTGGAGGGGAGGGGGGGGGGGGGGGGAATTGGCCTTTGATTTGGTATTTTTTGGCATTTTATTGAAATATTTTTACAGCGGGAATTTGATATAAGCGGGAATCCTGCACCTTAATGTTAACACTGTTGTACAGTAATGTAGTAATGTTAAAAAAAAAGTAGGAACTGGGTTCTTTGGAGTCGCTTAGTTGAACGTGGTATGGTTTGGTGGACAGATGGTACACAATGTGTTTTTACATGTTATAAGTTTAATATTGATTTTGTTGTTGTTCATATAACAGTTATATAAAGTGATGATTTTGAGAAAAAAATGAAAATTACAGTATGGTACTCTCCTGCCTCCTTTGAGTATATCTAAGGTTTTCCTTCTTTGAGTATATCTAAGGTTTCTGGTCCTTCTTTCATCTCATAAAAGGGAAATTTACTAAGAAGCTAAACCTTTGCAAGTGATGCAAATTCATTATATTTGAAAGGATGTGCATGACAATAAAAACAACATAAAACTTAAAAAAAACTAAAATTTATGCTATGGCAAAAGTTGGCATGTCTTATATTCTAAATTTACACAAGCAGCCAATCATCAATGGTGTTGAAATACAAAGTTGGCAGACGCATGTCATTTAAAAGTCTAAAAGTTTGTTTGCCATGGAATATTCATGTATTGTTGTAAAATATGAAATGATAAATATCTTTTACAGTACAGTATCCATCTGCAAACTAAAACATACAGTATGTTTCAATATCCAGTCCAACCCAGTTTTCCCAGATATGGATGAGAGTAGCCTAAAAAACATAAACATATATAAGATATATATAAAGACAACAGAATATTTTATTGGCTCTCAAATATAAATCACATCAGCAGGAGCAACATTACCCAGTCATCATCATCTTTCATTCACAACAATTGAGTTCTCAAAAATATTTCAACAAGTTTCCAAAGATGATATTCTCCCGAAACCCAAATGATAAGTGAGATTCTACTGCAGTGCTTGAAACACTTATCCATACACTCATCGTCGTACAGAACGTGTAAACTAATTAGATGATTCGTCGTATCTAAGTTTAGTGTTGGATGTACCATACATGTAAGAGTGCAAGGATAAGCAATGCGATGAAATTGATTGATTGAACGTTTGATCTAAACCTCCAGGGATATTCCCCATTTTGTTGTCAAATCTTGCGTAAATTTCTTGTATCTTGTCTTCTATTTTTGAATAATAATTAGTGTTGTCATATCTGGAAGGATTTTATCGGTGCATAGGTATGTGTGTCAATCAACTTGTTCCTATTCTTGTATCGTATTGATGCAGAAATTTGATAGAAGTAATGATTTAAGAGCATACTGTAGGGAAAAAATCCACACTACATGCAGTTATCCTTTTATGATTGTGTTACATGTAACTAGTGTTTTTTCATTCTCACATTAGGGTTTTTATCAGTAATAAAATATATTTAATAACTTTTTATTGGCACATTTTTGAAATTACACCAAAAATGTTCTGAGATATTACTGCGGTACATGTTATTGATGTTATATTATTGGCCATTGAAGTACGGTACATGTTATTAATGTTATATATTGGCCATTGAACTACAGTTCATGTTATTAATGTTACATCATTGGCTATTGAGCTACGGTACATGTTATTAATGTTATATCATTGGCCATTGAAACTAACTTTTTCAAATGTTGAAATTAAAAATCATTCTTATAAATGCAGCATTTTACAGAATTTGATTTTGTCAATGAAGTGTTGTTTCTTTTAAAGGAGTTCTTAGTCAAAAAACTTTGGGCGTCTATTTTGCTAAGTCAAAGGAATTAGGAAATAACAGGTTTAATTTCGATTCTCGTATCGTTGGACATTACTTAATTATTCATAAGAAATAATTATGATTAAATTGAACATTCATATCAAAGGTTTTCCAGACAACTACAAACAGTACATGAGAAGTGTGTTAGAATTCTCGAGACTCAAGAAAAATTTATGTCCCTCACTTTTCTGATGGCAGTTCCTTTAAGCAGTGCCGTCACAATTCTGTTTGTCCTCTGTTGTACAAGATCAACATATCTGGTCATGCACCAATTAATTCCTTATCAATCTGATCAGAACTCTCGTTCCGCTCCCGCTTTGTCATTTTCTCCAAATCAGTTCTCACAGGCATCCTTAACATGCTCAGGTCTAATCCACTTATCTTACAATTCTTAAACAAAATTTTTCTCTCTCTTCCTCTGGGAAGAAAATCATCTTCTGGATCCCTAGTCACGTCGGTATCCCTGGAAATGAAAGGCTGACAGGGAAGCTAACTGGGCAGCCAACAGCGCTCTCTCTGAGCATATCTCCTCAATTCTTATTCTGCACTCTGATTTTTGCCTCAACATTTCCAGCTACCTCAGGAAAACTTGGCAAACTTCTGGAATCTTGAGACTAGTAACAAACTTCACACTATTAATCCCAAAGTAGAAACCAAGCCCCTTACATAGTCGCAATCGCAGAGAGGCTATTGTCATGACCCACATACATCTTGGTCACTCCTTCTTACCCACTCCTACCTCTTACTAGACCCTCCCAAACCTTTCTGCCTCACCTCCAATACTGATCTTTTGATCAAGCATATCCTCTTAAGCTGTCCTTTATACTCCATCTTTCCAGATCTACCCTCTCCCCCTCCATCTCTATCTCTGACCTCTTCAAGAAAAATCCCTCCTCCAACATCATCACCTTCCTCCGCAATAGCAACTTATTCCACCTGATCTAATCCTCACCCACCCTCCCCTATTTTTTTAATCTTATCTTTCTACTCATATTTAACTTTATATCTTATTTTCCATCTTTAATTTTCTGTCCTGCCTACCCCCTCTCCTTCTCTCAACCTTCTCAGTCCTAACTCTGCACCATACATTTTCAACACTCTCCTGGCACATTTGACTCTGACTGTTACAGTGCCGTAAAACATCAACAAACAAACAAATCTGTATATAATTTCTTTAACAGGACCCGCTATTCCGTTTCCTTAATTAATTAGGTGCCTCTTCCATGCTTGCCCCTGTAAGTTTCCACATGTTTATGTTTAGTCTTTCTAAAGGCCATCTAAAGTGTCATGTATAAAAAATGGGGGAGTATATATTCCAAATTCATTACTGATTGGCCAATCAGTGCATATTGATTTCAACCAATCAAAACACACATTGAGATCTATTTACCTCCATGTTAGAGATGATAACTAGCCATGAAGTTCAGTGAAAGCCTAAAGTTTCTTTGCTCTCACTGAGCATGCTCAGAGGATATAATTTGATTGGTTCCCCATTTCTTTAAGCATGCTCTCTCTGATGTTATTTATGATCATTTTCCCGTATTGTATATTTACAAAGTGAATCAGAAATAAATTACTGTTGACATTTGAAAAGTCAGAATCAACAGGGACACTGGAACTAGCCAATTACAGAAGATTTACTTGACCGGGTCAACATTAAATTTCTTCTGACAGATCTGTTCATAGCATAAACAAAAGAATTGACTTTATGTTAACTCTAAATAGGAAATCAGCAAAATAATGACAAGTTTGTTAAGTACTTAAATACTCTGCCAAGAAAGGTATATACTTTTAGAACCACACTACCTTCTGTTAGAAATGTCCTATATCCTGTTATGAGCCTGTCGGAGTTGATTGTGAAATGTATTTTCAGAATTGAAAGTCAAAATACAGTGTCTAATTGTTTAAAGCTATACTGCACATAATCAAATTTCTTGTTGTGCTTAACCAACTACATCCTAGCCACTCAGTACTAATCATTGCTTCTGTTTTGTGAAAACACAACAGGCACTGGTGAGCATTATGATATATGGAACACTTGTTTTTTCTTCTTCTTGAGATGAATTGATGCTGCTGCGCCTATCCACAAGGGGGCTGGTCTGAAAGAAATTGCATGTTTTAGTAGCTTTGATTTGGAAAACTTAAAGAGGATTGGACCCCGCTTTTTGAGAAGTCACTTAATTTTGATCTGATCCCAATCTCTGTGGCCCATTTGACCAATGCTGTCACGGTAATGTCAAAGGACCTGGTGGTTGGAAAGTGAGGGTTTATTTGTTTTGAGTCTCAAGAATATTCTAACACATTTTTTGTGCATATGATGGCACTGAGAATCTTTGAGTGCACATTTGATGGCACTGAGAATCTTTGAGTGCACGTGATGGTACTGAGAATCTTTGAGTGCACATGATGGCACTGAGAATCTTTGAGTGCACATGATGGCACTGAGAATCTTTGAGTGCATGTGATGGTACTGAGAATCTTTGAGTGCACATGGTGGCACTGAGAATCTTTGAGTGCACGTGATGGTACTGATAATTTTGAGTGCACATGATGGTACTGAGAATCTTTGAGTGCACATGATGCCACTGAGAATCTTTGAGTGCACTTGATGGTATTGAGAACCTTTGAGTGCATATGATGGCACTGAGAATCTTTAAGTGCACATGATGGCACTGAGAATCTTTGATTTGAGTATTCAAATAATTATAATTATTTCTTTAAAATACTTAAATTAATTTTTCAATGACACAAGAATAAAAATTGAGATGTATGTTATTTCAAAATTCCATTAATTCAGCAAAAAGACTTTTTGACCAAGAGCTCCTTTGTACATGTACCTGGCAAATCGATTAACCACTACCACTGACAAATCGACCAACCACTACAACTGACAAATCAACCAACCACTACACTTGACAAATCAACCAACCTCTACAACTGACAATCAACCAACCACTACAACTGACAAATCGACCAACCACCACAACTGACAAATCAACCTACCACTACAACTGACAAATCGATCAAACAAAACTGACAAATCAACCAACCACAACTGACGAATCGACCAACCACAACTGACAAATCAACCAAAACTACAATGACAAATCGACCAACCACAATTGACAAATCGACCAACCACAACTGACAAATCGACCAACCAAAACTGACAAATCAACCAGCCACAACTGACGAATCGACCAACCACAACTGACAAATCAACCAACCACTACAATGACAAATCGACCAACCACAACTGACAAATCGACCAACCACAACAACTGACAAATCGACCAACCACAACAACTGACAAATCGACCAACCACTACAACTGACAAATCAACCAACCACTACAACTGACAAATCGACCAACCTCTACAACTGACAAATCGACCAACCACTACAACTGACAAATCGACCAACCACTACAACTGACAAATTGATCAACCACTACAAGTGACAAATCGACCAACCACTACAACTAACAAATCGACCAACCACTACAACTGACAAATTAGCCAACCACTACAACTGACAAATCGACCAGCCACTACAACTGACAAATCGACCAACCACTACAACTGACAAATTGACCAACCACTACAACTGACAAATCGATCAACCACTACAACTGACAAATCGACCAACCACTACAACTGACAAATCGACCAACCACTACAACTGACAAATCGACCAACCACTACAACTGACAAATCAACTAACCACTACAAATGACAAATCAGCCAACCACTACAACTAACCAATCGACCAACCACTACAACTGACAAATCGACCAACCACTACAACTGACAAATTGACCAACCACTACAACTCACAAATCGACCAACCACTACAACTCACAAATCGACCAACCACTACAACTCACAAATCGACCAACCACTACAACTCACAAATCGACCAACCACTACAACTTACAAAACGACCAACCACAACTGACAAATCGACCAACCACAACTGACAAATCGACCAACCACAACTGACAAATCAACCAACCGCAACTGACAAATCAATTAACCACAACTGACAAATCAACCAACCACAACTGACATGTACAGTACTATCAGTGATCATTTATTCAAGAACTTGCCAGTCTAGCTAGCTTCCATGATTGTGATGTCGGAAATTGAGTAGCAATAAGAAACTGATGCTTTGCACAATGTAATACTCCACAAATATGTGAAATACAATAAGTGCAGTACTGCTTGGTGTGATCTTGATCAACGTACCACTTCCTCATACACTTGAAATATATCCTAGGGCAGTAGCTGCTTTTGAACAGCAATATACCTGCAGGGTGCAGTAGATAATTATACTGTAGCTCTGACCTAGTAGATTGAGACAGAGCTGAGTAATTACCATTTTAAAGACATCCCTCTGATTGAGAAAACTCTTCACAAAAGCAACTTAGGAAAATATTTGACATTGGGGGGCCAGATTTTATTTTTGCCTAATTTCAAACCCACAAAATTGTATGAGTTTCTTATGCTAAAAAATATATTTCTTAATGGACAGGTGGGGGTAAAATTATTATAAATTATGGTAAAATTTTGTCACATTTACAGGAAATTGCAGATAACTTCTCCCAAATTGAAAAAGAATTCCCCAAAATGATGAAAATTTCCTGAAAAATAAAGCAAAATTCACGAAAATGGATTAAATTTCCTGACAATATAAGGAGATTTCCTGGTAATTCGAAAGATTTCTCAAAGAAATAGATCAGAAGGGAAAATAAAGTTGTTAGATCTTCATTATGGGTGACCAAAGTGGTACCCCAATGAAATTAATGGGGAAACTTGGTCCCCCCCTTACACCCACTTACTACACCACATACAGTAATTTCAATCAGGTATGATTTTTTTCAAATTCAATGGAATGTTTGAAATAATATATTATTTCCTTTGTAGAGGGAGGGGGAGGGGGGCGAAACTTAAAATGAGAGAACTTTTTATGGCTCCACTGGAGTCAACAACGTGATAACAAATCAATACATTGCATGCACCTGAAAGTAAAGAGGCAGAGAAATGACTTTACTTTTTGTAGTAAAAACTGCCATTAATCATAGCTTACAGTGAAAAGAGTTTTGAGTATCATTACAGTTATTTTTCTCAGCGTGTGGACATATAAACATTTAGATAAAATACAAATTTAAAAGTGTACTTCTTGCCACCTTGCCCCATGGAGAGCACTTGTCCTTGTTGCGCCAGTGAGATGAAGGGGTACAGGCGTCCTTGGGCAACATTAGCCATATATTGTTTTGAGAATTTATGAGAGAAAAAAATGTAAAATCATAACAAACTTAGGTTAAACAGGGTTAACGATATTCATGTTTATTTTGTTATGGAGAGGAAGATTTTGTAAACAAAATCATTATTTTAGGTGATTTACTTTCTTGCCATGCTGGGTTTGGAAAAAAGGGGCAGGGTTGGTCGAGGTAACTAATGAGGGGCAGGGTGGAGTGATTGCGGGAAGTCACTGGCTTATTAAGTGGTGGCCCATGCAGGCAAACTTGCCCCTGGTGAAATTCTGGAAAGTGTACGAAGCAGGATGTACCAGTATACACAATGCCATTCATATGTGGGCCGTAAACTGCAGAATATATTATTCAGGCAGAGATACACAATGAAACTGCAGAATATATTATTCAGGCAGAGATACAAATAAATTGTTTGATATTAGCAAACAAGAAAGAGCTATTGATATGACGATCATCATCAATTCTCAAACTTGAAAATTCAAAAAGCTCTAAAACGGCCAAATTGATTATTTTCATGACCGTCCAGTGGTTTGTTACAAACAAATCTTATAACCACAACTTCTACTTCCTTCCATTCATCTTTAAATTATCTCTCTATACCTGCTATGTGCATGAATTATATTTGACTTTTCTTATGTAAAAGGCAAATTGTTCATATTCAAAAGCAATTCTCCCTTTCTTGTTTTGAACTTCTTTGAACTTTCCATTTGGCAGAAAAACAAGTTTCCGTCACGTCTTCCCAAAAACAATAGGAAATGAACCTTTACTGTGTTAATCTGACTTGTAAATTAGGCACTGCCTGTAAAGGGTTAGTAAAGATGTGATTAGAATAAATTTGCATACCAAAAAAAATTAATGTTCTGTACCTCATAGGAAAACCATTATTAAAGATATTTTTATCCAAGCTATTGATTAGTTGTTTATGAATAATGGATCGAAGTTCATGAAATGAGTTTGTCTTAGAGGTTTAAAAACTCACAGTCTCTTCAGGGAGTTTGAAGAGAGTAGTCACATCTCGTTGTCTGCCTTAGGAGAAGCTTAGTCATCTTTCTTGAAGCATCTTCAAACGTCTTCATCATATTACACGCATGTAGACGTCTGCTGAAGAAGGAAATGGTTTCCTTTACAGTAAAATTACATATTGATTAACCCATAGATGCACGCAAGTTTGCAGTGTAATCCAGGATGCTATAGCTTACCATATTACTGCTTTTTGTTTATTTATTCAACATTTCGGAGAAGTAATTGTTTTTCGGTTTGTTTGTTGTTGTTGCTCCTGGAGAAAATCTTCGCTGAATGGATGAGAAATGTTTATTGTGACAGCTTAATGTGATTTGATGTACCTGTTTTGTGGAAAAACAATATATTACACGAATAAAACAGTGATATCATGTACAGTATATCAGTCATTTTTGCTGGGAAGGATAAAAACCTAATATGCAACAAGTATAGCTTTCTTATGAGTGGAACATTGGTTTTGTCTGGTACTGTCTCTTGGTGTGCTTATCTATTGTATGGATCATTGTTTCTTGTGTTGACCAATTTACTGGACTACATTGATCAAATGTTTTGGAGTTTTTATGGTTAAGATAAACATTTCGGCAGTAATTGTGATTTGGCTATTGACAAGCTCCTGAGATATAAAAGTACAGAATTCTTATCAAAGGTTTGAGCTGAATGATTTCACTTGACTTTCTTGTTATGGTACGGATCATTGTTTTTTGCTGGCTGATATTAATGGATACATTGATAAAGTCTTCTGGAAGTTGATGTGTTAGTACTGCAGTAATTGTGATATTGCCGACATATCAAGCAAATATCATTCACTAAAATTGTATCTACTTAAAATGTTTAACACCCTGCTTTGAGAGAAAACATTAAATGATATAGCCAAGACATTTCAGCACACACTGTATCACAGAACCAACTACAGCATGCAGTTGTAGCTATAAGCCCATGTTTACATTGTACGGAATGTTTAATCTTCTACACTCAATCTCTCAGGGTAGATTGGTAATTGATGAGCCTGTTTTAAAAAGTTAGATATTACCTCTTTAATCCGTGTCTGATTAAAAGTATCTTCTCTCTTCCTTGTCATGGAGGATGCCTAAGTTCTTCTGGTGTGTTGTAAGAAAGTATTTTAATCAGCATCTGATATACTGTGAATATTAGACTAAATGCAGCAGTATATAAATGACAAAGTTTGCCTCATAAATTTTTAGAGTCATGCAATGTTAATGATTTTAAAGATTTGAATAGTTTGAGCCAGGAGTTGAGATGTTAAGTGAGTTGCCATTGGTGGGATTCACAAATTGATTGATATGATTATAATATTCTGATGGTTTATTTTGTGTGTTTGTTTGTTTGTATATTTCTTCCAAACATCAAGAGTTAGCATCTGCTGATATTGTACAGTGCCTCTTCATCAAACTTGTCAAACAAATCAAATGTCTTCAAAATTATCAGGTATCAAAGTTCTTTATGGAAAAAAAGAAACGCATTATATTTAGAGACTCCGTGACTAGATATTTTTGATCACGTACTGAACGTTTCACCATCGCTCAATGAATATAATGGCCTTGAAAACATCTCCTGATCGCTAGAGGAAACAACAACTTACAAAAGACAGTTATTAAAGTGGAAAATATTTTTCAGAATCCATCTCAAGAGTGATTATACTGGTGAACTTCTTTCTACATGTGTGTCTTCATTAAAAGACTTTTCTTCTTTAAAATACATGTACTGTACCTGTTGATGTAGATACCTGTTTAGAAAGCATTCTCAGACAATATTATGCAGGATTCAGAAAGCACGTTGATTATTCAGGTTTTGGAAATTTCATTAATTTCAAATGCTCAGGAGATGCACACATAATGCATTGTAATGCTTAGTGTTATCAGTAGATGACTTTTTATTATTACAGAATAGTAGGCAATAAGTCCAAATAATACGTTTGTAAATACAAAACGTCTTTCATACTGCAATGTGGACTTTTTAAAGTGTGGCTGAATTTGGTTGTATTTGCTTACAGTGATAAAAGATTGAAATCGTTTGGGAATAATTGTGAACAAGAAACTCTAAAATATTGCACAAGAATGATTTTAACATTGACATAGATCTGAGCTGTTATTAGTGTTTGCATTTCAACTTGTCAATAAATAGTGGAGTTTGATGAAGAATGATTTTAACATTGACATAGATCTGAGCTGTTATTAGTGTTTGCATTTCAACTTGTCAATAAATAGTGGAGTTTGATGAAGAATGATTTTAACATTGACATAGATCTGAGCTGTTATTAGTGTTTGCATTTCAACTTGTCAATAAATAGTGGAGTTTGATGAAGAATGATTTTAACATTGACATAGATCTGAGCTGTTATTAGTGTTTGCATTTCAACTTGTCAATAAATAGTGGAGTTTGATGAAGAATGATTTTAACATTGACATAGATCTGAGCTGTTATTAGTGTTTGCATTTCAACTTGTCAATAAATAGTGGAGTTTGATGAAGAATGATTTTAACATTGACATAGATCTGAGCTGTTATTAGTGTTTGCATTTCAACTTGTCAATAAATAGTGGAGTTTGATAAAGAATGATGTCAATAGCAATCTTCAAATATTGACAGATTTTGTGATTGTGATTCAAAAATAAAAAAAGGCAATATTCTTTTTTGTTCAAACTCATGAATTGACGGACACATTCAAAAGTTCATAGAATAGGTTTGTGCCTGAGGCTTGAAATAATATACAAGACAGTAGACCTTCATGATATTCTCTGTTATCTAAATCTGAAGTGGTAATGCAGCTTCGTATCAGACATGGGCGGTATATAGTTTGCAGTGCTCATATTTGTCTTCAGTAGATACAAATGTTGTGAAGAGTGTATTTGTTATATGATAGCACTTTTACAATTATAGTGAATTTTGATTGAGTTTCAGATTTCTGGAGGAGTCCTTGAGATTATCTTTTACATTGGAAATTCTTCCCAGTATGTACACAAAATAGAAATATCAGTGGAGTAAATAAGGGAGAGAACATAGCACTTACCATTTCTCATTTTGGAAACATTTTACTGCTGTTTTGATTTTGGCAAAAAGAATTATTTTACTTATTTCTTTTTGAGAAACAATTATTACTCAGGTGGTTGATTATTTCTGAATGAACTTCTTCTTGTGCTCTGCTGTTTTCTGAGCTGTTTGGCTATATTTGACATGTGCTATTAGGTTGTCATTGATTGTGTGTGTACATTCAGCAAAGCTTAAGTCATCACAGGAACAAAACAACAGATTTGACATGTTTGAATGCATCTCTTTATCAGCTAGTTCCTATTATTCACATCTCTGTTTCCTAGCAGCAGTCGGAGAATAGTGACAAATCAATTACATGTGGATGTGCTAAGTGGAAAGATCTGCCTTTATGCAACTTTCTCTGCAGATTTTTAGTGTCTTTTGTTGTTGATAAATCTCCAATTTTCATAGTATTTTTCTTGTCAATTTTTTTTGTCTGAAGCGGAAATTTACTGTATGTGAAATAGAAGTGTTTTCTGTACTACAGAAGGTTTATTGAAGTACTGTACAGTAGAATATTAGAAATCAAATGTTGGTACAATGTTGCTCAGAAGATGAACACATATTTAAGACTTGCAGAGATGGTGGTTGTTGTTCGTTAAAACTGGGACAAGGAAGTCGATTCTGTTTCTATTTGTTTTTGAAAAATATTGTAAATTCAATTTGCCATTGGATCTTCATATTTTGCACATATGATAAACTTGATATAAAACAGTATCTTGCAATTTGAGTGATTAGAGAATTGTTGACAGTGCAGTTTGTTGAGAATTTGTTGTTGTTGTGACTTCAAACAATAAAGAAATATTTTGAAGCATTTTATTTTGTTACCCTTGAAGTTCAAAGGTCAAAATCATATCACTATGTATATGTGCTTGACAGGAGTGCCTCATCATTCAAATCTGGATGTCGTCTGCACATCGCGTGCATTTCTGCCACAGAAAATGAAAGCACCAATTTACATGGTAACTGACACAGCTGATATCATTCAAAAACTTGGATCAACGTCTGATGTTAGCATTAGCCAGAAGTCTGAATTCAATTTTAGTAACACGTCTTTAAATTCACATTCGGGAAAATGCATGGACAGAACAAATTTTAGGCTTTCAAATTTAGAACTGGCAAGGAGAAAGTTAAGATCACATTCCTTTGCCTTTGAGACGTCTTTCTTGAATTCTAAGACACAATCTGAACCTGCTGGGCAAACTAAAATTGTTCAATCAAGATGTCTTTCAAAATTATCCGTTTCTTTTGCACCGCTTCCTGGGGAATCAAGCTCAGGCTCCAGCGAAATAGAATTGAATAAACATTGTAAGAAAAAAACAATTGATTCTGTAAATCAAGTGCCTAAGCAAGGTGCCACTACGCCGGACATTTTAAAATCTCTACCCTCACATGTCAGTCTTTCCTCAAACTGCTCCCATGAAACTGTTTCCCCTTCCACATCTGGTGGGGAAATTTACCAGGCTCTGCCATGTTACAGCGCTACCACTGTCGATATACTGCTAATGAATAGTAGAAATCGCAGCTCCTCATTTGGTTATATTGAAGATTTGAAAGCATTTGTTAAAACAGGAAAAGTTCCAAAGTCGAGAAGGAAGGACTTGTGTAAGTTAGCATGTGAATTGCTCATTTTATTTATATTGTTTTATTCTTTAAATCTATTTGACTATTTTCAAATGTATTTTCCTAGCTTCTGTTCATTTTCCATATCAATTGCTTTCAAGATACTCAAATGAAATTACCCTCAGTTCTGAAACTTTGACCAATTATGGGCTCTACTCTGTATTCTTAAAGGAGCACTGTTGAAGTGAGAGGGCATATTATTGTGGGTCCCTATTACATTCAAATACACACACTTTTATGTTCATGATGGCGTTAATTATATACCTAATTATCAGTTGTAAAAATAACACCTGTTATTTCAAATTCCCCTGAATTTGCAAAAAATTATTCAGAGCTCTTAATACTTACATTTATGGGTGCATGGTCAACATCAGGTGAGGTTACCCCCTTCAGAATGATAATATTTTGAGATCACTAGGGCTTACTGTATTTTATAATTAGTTCTGATGACTAATGGCTGGAGTGGGTGTGAAGGGGACATAACGGCTATACTTTTCCTCCACAAAGTAGAGGGTCATTGGTTTTTAAAAGCCCATACCCCCTGAATTACATCCCTTGTGAAAATTAAAGGATGGCTGCAGAGTTACAAATCACATCATTTAAAATTAGTATCTTCGCATTTATCCACAGTGGATGACCCTGTCCATGGATGGTCATATAATTTCAGTGTACTTTCAATGATCATTTTGACCCATTGTCAACCTAAGAGGTACTTTAACTTTCCCTGACAAGCAATGCAGTAAAAACTATTCTTCAAACACTTAACTTGCCCAAAAATCTTGTCTAATGTGGCTCAGAAAGCAGCAAGAGTATTTTGGGAAGATTATGTCTTCTTAGATTTAAAAAAAGATTCTTCACATCTGATCAATTTGTTATACATTCTACTGCGGCTACTTTGAAAGCAAAATTAATTCGGAAAATATATACCGTCATGGCAACTCTTTACAAAGGGCCTAGTTGTGAATTACCTTAAACTATAAAACATAAAAAAATCTTTCATTAAAGCTTTGTCACAAAGAAGGACATGTATATTAATCAACAGTTGCATTCACCACTTAGTTATCTTTCTAAAGGTGAGAACCAAGTGTCTCACTTCTAAGGGGATTAATGTGAAGGTGCTTTGTCCAGACCAAGGATAGGGTGCGGTATGTCTGCTTTAGAGACCAAGGATAGGGTGCGGTATGTCTGCTGACCAAGGATAGGTTGCGGTATGTCTGCTTTAGAGACCAAGGATAGGGTGCGGTATGTCTGCTGACCAAGGATAGGGTGCGGTATGTCTGCTGACCAAGGTTAGGGTGCGGTATGTCTGCTTTAGAGACCAAGGATAGGGTGCGGTATATCTGCTTAAGAGACCAAGGATAGGGTGCGGTATGTCTGCTGACCAAGGATAGGGTGCAGTATGTCTGCTTTAGAGACCAAGGATAGGGTGCGGTATGTCTGCTGACCAAGGATAGGGTGCGGTATGTCTGCTGACCAAGGATAGGGTGCGGTATGTCTGCTGACCAAGGATAGGGTGCGGTATGTCTGCTTTAGAGACCAAGGATAGGGTGCGGTATGTCTGCTGACCAAGGATAGGGTGCGGTATGTCTGCTTTAGAGACCAAGGATAGGGTGTGGTATGTCTGCTTCAGAGACCAAGGATAGGGTGCGGTATGTCTGCTGACCAAGGATAGGGTGCGGTATGTCTGCTTTAGAGACCAAGGATAGGGTGCGGTATGTCTGCTTTAGAGACCAAGGTTAGGGTGCGGTATGTCTGCTGACCAAGAATAGGTCTGCTTTAGAGACCAAGGATAAGGTGTGGTATGTCTGCTTTAGAGACCAAGGATAGGGTGGGGTATGTCTGCTTTAGAGACCAAGGATAGGGTGCGGTATGTCTGCTTTAGAGACCAAGGATAGGGTGCGGTATGTCTGCTTTAGAGACCAAGGATAGGGTGCGGTATGTCTGCTTTAGAGACCAAAGATAGGGTGCGGTATGTCTGCTTTAGAGACCAAGGACAGGGTGTGGTATGTCTGCTTTAGAGACCAAGGATAGGGTGCGATATGTCTGCTTTAGAGACCAAGGATAGGGTGCGGTATGTCTGCTTTAGAGACCAAGGATAGGGTGCGATATGTCTGCTTTAGAGACCAAGGATAGGGTGCGATATGTCTGCTTTAGAGACCAAGGATAGGGTGCGGTATGTCTGCTTTAGAGACCAAGGATAGGGTGCGGTATGTCTGCTGACCAAGGATAGGGTGCGGTATGTCTGCTGACCAAGGATAGGGTGTGGTATGTCTGCTGACCAAGGATAGGGTGCGGTATGTCTGCTGACCAAGGATAGGGTGCGGTATGTCTGCTTTAGAGACCAAGGATAGGGTGCGGTATGTCTGCTTTAGAGACCAAGGATAGGGTGCGGTATGTCTGCTTTAGAGACCAAGGATAGGGTGCGGTATGTTTGCTTTAGAGACCAAGGATAGGGTGCGGTATGTCTGCTTTAGAGACCAAGGATAGGATGCGATATGTCTGCTTTAGAGACCAAGGATAGGATGCAGTATGTCTGTTTTAGAGACCAAGGATAGGGTGGGGTATGTCTGCTTTAGAGACCAAGGATAGGGTGTGATATGTCTGCTTTAGAGACCAAGGATAGGGTGTGGTATGTCTGCTTTAGAGACCAAGGATAGGGTGCGGTATGTCTGCTTTAGAGACCAAGGATAGGGTGTGGTATGTCTGCTTTAGAGGCCAAGGATAGGGTGCGGTATGTCTGCTTTAGAGACCAAGGATAGGGTGCGGTATGTCTGCTTTAGAGACCAAGGATAGGGTGTGGTATGTCTGCTTTAGAGACCAAGGATAGGGTGCGGTATGTCTGCTTTAGAGACCAAGAATAAGGTGCGGTATGTCTGCTTTAGAGACCAAGGATAGATAGGGTGAGGTATGTCTGCTGACCAAGGATAGGGTTCCTTATGTCTGCTTTAGAAGTATGTTTGTTGCTGGCTCAAATGTATTTGTGACCACCAGTTAGCCAATCGGATTCAGGAGGAATCAGAATTGGTACCTACACTTTCATCCACTGTGGATGACCCAGTTCGTGGTTGGTTGATATAACTTCACTGTACTTTCAACTTGACCCAACCTATTAGTGGTTTGTACAGTTTGTTAGCCTACAGACTGAGTTCAATACTGTGTAGCAGGTGACAGATGAGGCAAAGGGGAACTTTTTCCAATTTTTGAAAATATGAAATTGTAATTTTGCTACACCAAAGTACCCTTACTGTGACAATATGGAACACACCCTAAAAACAGCTAGCTTTCAATCGCCCACCAAAGTGACCCCACACTTCCCCACCTCTACCCTTCCCTACCTCTACCCTTCCCCACCTCAACGTAATTTAAAACAGGTCCTCATTCAACATGATGTATGAAACTGTGTGATGGTGGTAACACACATGTCTGGTCAAGTCCTCACAAACATCTTGAATTTCGGAATGTGTGTATGTGTATACGTGTGTGTTGGTATTACTAAGCTATCGAGGACCTAAACCTGTTAAACCATCGATCGACTGAGGGCTTAAAAATAGGCCAAGTACTTGAAAACAGACCCTAGGACTTTCAATAAGGGTTCTCGGAAGAATTTGCATGCAAATGTATCAGAAACTTCACAGGGGGATTCTGACGTAATTTAAGCTAGGGTCTTTTTTGGAACATTTTTATTTTTTAAGTTTTTGTCACAGTCCTCAGTCATAAATGGCATACAGGTATAGGTGGGTGTATGTATGTATGTATGTTTGTAACGGCCAGCTCGTAAACACTACATCTCAAGAATGATACATTGGATTCATGTCATAGGTGGTACACAGATAGCCCATGGTTCGTAGATGTGCCCTATTGTTTATAATGGTGATGTCATGCATATTAATGAGTAGGTGGGGTTTAATCTACAAATGTTGAAATGTTCATATTTTGACAATCCCATGTCTGTTTTTTTCATATTTGGTATAATTATGATGTTAGCTGGTGTGTACATCTTCATGATGTTAAACATTAACTTTCATTGATATGCATAGTGGGTGGGGCTTAATATGATTTTGCTGAAAAGAGCTTGTAAATAGAACGGTAAACTGGATTCATGTTATGTGTGGTACACAGATAGCTTAAGATCTGCAGATGTACCCTAATGTTTTTGGTAGTGATTTCATGCAATATTAATGAATGAATGGGGCTTAAAGTGAAATTTCTTAAAAAGTGATAAATGAGCAATTGTATGTCCATTTTGCATCATATTGGGCATGATAATTTTGTTTTTTATTGTGTACATGCTTATGTTATCAACATATGTCATTAATATGCATGGTGGGTGTGGCTTAGTTTGAAATTCTTAAAAAGATGTAAACACCATACTGTATCTCATTAACTTTATTTCAGATTTATGCTATATGTGGGTGGTACACAGATGGGACATGGTCTGTACATATGTTATAATGCTGTGTTAGTGATGTCCTGAATATTAATGCGTAGGCGGTGCTTTAATAATAATGAATAGGCGGGGCTTACATTAGAACATATGTACAGACCATGACCCATCTGAGTACCACTTATACAAATTCTTGAAATAGGATAAATGAGCAACCGTTTTTGCATCAGGCTTGCAATAATAATGTTGTTAATTATTGTGCAAATACTAATGTTGTCAACATTTGTATTGATCTACATGGTGGGTGTGGCCTATGAATAAATATGGAACAAATATTTCCACATGATAGGCGATGACATTACAAGACGGTTAATACATTTTTTGCAAATCAATCAACTTATGAAAAACAAAAGCATCGGAACCACAAAACCTTTTGGTTCTGGTTGTGGTATTATCTGAATATTTTTAAATAGATAGTTGAAACAATGACAAATCCCTTGGGAAACCAGTAAAAGTGATACCATACACCTCTGAAATAAGTCTGAAACACTCTGAAATAACTCTTAAAAGTCTGAAATAACTCTGAACTCTCTGAAAAACTCTGAAGTAACTCTGAAGTAACTCTGAAATAACTCTTAAAAACTGAAGTAACTCTGAAAAACTCTGAAATAAATCGAAACCCTGAAATAAGTGAAAAACTCTGAAATAACACTCAACACTGAAATAACTCTAAAAGCTCTGAAATAAATCTGAGCACTCTGAAATAACTCTTAAAAACTAAAGTAATTCTGAAAAACCCTGAAATAACTCTGAAACCCTGAAATAACTCTGAAAAACTATGAAATAACTCTGTATTAACTTTGAAATAATTGAAAAACTATGAAATAACTCTGAGAAACCTTGAAAGAACTCTGAAAATCTGAAATAACTTGGAACAACTCTGAAGTAACTCTGAAGTAACTCAGAAATAGCTCTGAACACCCTGAAATAACTCTTAAAAACTGAAGTAACTTTGAAATAAGTCTGAGACCCTGAAATAATTCTGAAAAACTATGAAATAACTCTGTATTAACTTTGAAATAACTCTGAAAAACTCTGAAATAACTCAGAAAACATGCTGTGATCAATTTCAGCACATTGTTAGCTAGCTGTCAAGGTTGTGTTCATACATGTAGCTCATATATGCTACTGTACATTAGGTAGCTCTCCCTTAGCTTGCAGTGTAAAAGCTTTTGATGAGCTTATTGGTTGCATTAGGCTATACTTATTGCCTTTAAAGGATTATTTCAGGGGTCAAGTAAGTCTAACTTATATGAAAGAAGAGTTCAAAAGAAACAAAATGGTGAAAAAATCATTGAAAAATCTTGTTTTGTTAAGGAGATTGAAATCAGACCACAGTAGATGTCATAGCCTCAGATTCTTCAAAGTTTTCCTCATGTATTCTATCATATTTTGTCCTATGATTTTTTGGCTTAAAAACCATGGGATATGTCAAGAAAGAAGTAAAAGAGAATCTCGAAAGGGTGTTTATAATATTCCAGTAAAAGAAAGTATGAGGGAAAATAATTTAAATGATGAAAAAATGTAAAAAAAATTCTTGAAAATTCATTAACAATTGTTAAGAATGCGAGGATGAAGACTCCAACTTTCCATAGCAGACTTACTACACCAGTCATTTCTACACAGATAAGACAGAGCTTTAAAGTTGTATATTTCCTTGAAACAGAATAAGATTTTTGAATACTTGCTTTTACCATTTTGTTTCTTTTGAGTCTTTCATATACTGTAAGATGGACATGCTTGACCACTGAACTAATTCTTTAATCTCTGTAATTTGTTCTGCAATCTTGAGAAGGTTCCATTTGCTAGCTTCTTTCAGTTTTACAATTCTTTATAAGGTTTCGTATTCATCATGAGCTGGGGTGTACTTAAGGCATGGTCACCATTTCTGTAAGGCTACATTCATGGCTGTGAATTACTAAATTACTGCACAATTGATATCATTTCCTGATCAGGACATATAATTAAGATTAAACTAGTTTTACAAGTTTAAGGCCTCATTTTATTGAAGATCTCTAACATGTACTGTATCTGATTAGAACAATTAATACTGATTTAAAGAAAACAGTTTCTTCCTTATACTTGTTTCAGCAATGCACCTTTAACAACTGAAACATTCATGTGTATCATTGATTTTCAACCTCAAAGTGTCACAAAGTGTTCATCAATAAAATTTGTCAAGACTGTAGTATTCAAAGATAGGATGCGATTATCAGGGGTGTCGGAAGGAACTTAGGGCAAGGGGCCAGAAAATCAAGAGAGGGCACTTTTTTGACAGTAATTGAGGGGCACTTTTCATTTCCCAAAAGTTTTTCTGTCAGGGTTTGAAAAAGTGTGGGCACATGCCCCCTGACCCCAGGTTCCTACACATATGGTTTGAGTGTAGGTGGGATTTATGAGGATGGGGGAAGGGGGCACTAAATGCCCCATTCCCACTTTCTTTCCAAATGAATACTTTTTGTTTGGTAATATTTTGTATCTTAGCGGGATTTTGTGATCCCTTCCCCCACCACCTTTGACTTTTTCCCCCACTTTCGGTGAGCAAATTCCGCCTATGATTTGAGATTGGGAGCCAGGACAATTACCCACCAGGCGAATATGTGAATTTTGGGCCTGCTTTTGTAAATTACTGCTTAGAAAATTATTGGGGGTCATGCCCCACTCCCACCATATCCCTTTGTGTCACGCCCCTGGTAATTGACATGCATAAATACTAAATGTAGGCCTACATTTATGTTGCAACTTCTATGTGCTAATGTGTAGGATTTGTGAGTGAGTGGATTTATATTTGTTTTCAAGCTTCAAGAATGACCTAGAATAATTTCATATAACTTTCAAAAGGGTACCTCCTGCCGCGGTCCAGCATTTAAAAGGGCATCTCTTATCTCTGTCAGTCACTAACTTTCAAAAAGGCACTTCCTGCAGTGATTCCCTCTTGCTTGCCCCTGTAGTTCTGACATCGCTGAAAATTGCCCTCAGTACCCTGTCATCTCTACAATAATTTGTTATAGCTTTTGAACAGTTCCACATATCCCTAAATGTAGTAAGATAATATATTCACATATTGTGTTCTGAATCTTGTTTGTTGTCCTAAACACATACTGTAAGGTGAACTGTGAAGATGTTACTGTTTATTGTACTACTGTAGTTGCACTGTTTATTGTACTAGTTGCACTGTGTATTGTACTAGTTGCACTGTTTATTGTACTAGTTGCACTGTTTATTGTACTAGTTGCACTGTTTATTGTACTAGTTGCACTGTTTATTGTACTAGTTGCACTGTTTATTGTTATCTGTTGAAATTCTTGTAGTGTCATCTTTTTAAAGTAAAAAACAATTGTTTTTCACTTTCTAAGCTTCTATGTACGATTTAGGAAGGAGGGGTCCCAAATACCCCCCCCCCTACAGCCCTGGAATGATTTAGGAAGCAGGGGTTAGAAATATTCTGCCATGCCCCTGGAATAATTTAGGAAGCATGGTTCAAAATATCCCCCCTCTCCTTCTCCCCCCTCCCCTTCTCCCCCATTCCCCTCCCCCTCCTTCCTGGATACACCTATGGTCCAAAGGGCATGGTAAGCAGCAGTGTATCACATAGGATACCAAAATTGGGACAGTCTGTATACTAATTTCATTTGCAAGGTGGAGTGAAAAATTACCCCACATTAATGCCATCGTCCTAGAGTCCAACCCTATCATTTTTACATGTATTCTGTTAGGTCGTTTTATTCTGTAAAACAAACCGGTTTGTTACGTCCCCCTTTCCCCAAGATTGTGGGCAAGCTACTGTATGATACAAGATCTTGAGAATGAAGTAGCTGTGTTGTGCAGAGAGAGCTCCATGAATCTTCCAGGCAGGGGCAAGTCTGCAAAATGATTGTCCTGCAATACCACTGTGGAAGGGGGCATTAAACGTCAACCCCTTATCTGGCCCCAAAGGCCCTTAGGTTGCCAGCAAGCTTGCAGTTGGAACCCCTCATATGGCCCCAAAGGCCCTTAGGGTGCCAGCAAGCTTGCAGTTGGAATTTGTATGAAATAGTTATGTTGCAATTGATTTCACATTAAAATGAATGTTTTACCATTTTGCGGTTTCCTCTTTTAGTATACCATCTACAAGAACAAGCACCAAAACCAAAGCGTATCCTCTGCAATGGCAGTGTTCCAGACCGACCGACTCACTATGGAAGAGAGTAAGTCACCTACAGTACAAATTATTCAATTTTAACTTCTAGGTATTCTTGACTTTTAGGTATACTTGGGCACAGTAGCTACACATACAGCTAGCCTATGGGAAGGACATTAAAGGGACTGGTGACATGTAGCACTTTTGGTATCAAGTGATATATTTTTTAATTTGGAACAACTTTCTAATACACATGTTGTTTGAAAAATGTCTGTCTTTTACAATCTTAGAAAATCTTTTTTTTGCTGCTCATATAAATGGCTTAACTTTCTATTCTAATTTCTCTTATTATATTCTGTGACGTGTCAAGTTAAACAGTGATATCACTGATCTCCGGCTGGCCGTACGTAGACCTAGCCTATACACAAACAATGTGTATGTGTATGTATTTATCGGCTACTGCTATAGCTTTGAGTGCAGTTGTAGGCCTAAGCTTTTAGCTTTCTTTCGGTGATTTATAGGAAATAGATCGCAGGATGGTATAGCTTAGACAAAAAGGAGAGAATTGTATGAATCAGTGCATGTGCCGGATGAGACTAAGAGGCACTAATCATTTCCAAAATGTATTTGTAAGTTACCTTAAATATGTGGTGTTGAAGGCATTCGAGAAGGGTTTGTTGAACTTCGTGTTCAGCCGGCTCAGAGTGGCCAACTTCTCCAATATCTCAAACATTTATGGTTGAATTGCATCTTCAGGTATACTATGGAAGTGGGGTCTATAATGTCTCCGTCAAGTTCTCAAAAGGTGTATCTGTATCGGAGGATGAATTTTCCTAACTTTTTGCTGAAGATATTTTAGGTCTGTAAGTTCTTTGTGTGCGTTTACATAGGCTATTCTGCAGGGGTCTACAACTTGCAACGTCACATATTTAAATAAATTTGTGGACGCCACAGAAAGTGGTTATTCTAAACTTAACATTAATGCGATTTTCACACTTTTCCAATTATTATTTTGGAGAAATAGGGGTTACTTAGTATTCAGTGAGTGTCAAACATCAGTTAAAAGCAAACTTGCTTCTACATGTCACCAGTCCTTTAAAAGTAAAGGTCATTTTCATGACTTTCCAGATTGTTAATTGAAAAAGATGCTAGTTGGTTGCAAATACATGTATTATAGCCCCTCCATATAAAGATAGAGGTAGAAGTGGGAGGTTCAACATAGAGACAAAAGAGGTGGACGTTTTAATTTGGGTATGCTTAGGCAACCCCAGCCCCTGTCTTCACCTTTCTCCTATTCCATTACCATGGCACCTTAAAAACACAGGTTTATTCTTGATATTTTTGCCTACTAATATAAAGAAAAGCAATTGAGTATAGGGCCAGGGATACAGGATTTGGTGCCCTCCAAATGTTTGTAGATCAGTCAGCGAGCTGAGGCTTACCCCCCATCGGGTCAGGCAAATCATGCTGCCGTATCCTGAGATGAAAGGTACTTTCTTGGAAAAAATGCCAAAAGGTCATATTCATAAAATATATTTATTCAGAAAATGACTCATACCTTGATTTATTGTGATCTACAATCAGTAGTGTGGAACTTATAGGTGTAGGAACCAGAGCTACCAAGGGGGAATGGGTGTAGGAACCAGATCGACCAAGGAGGAACGGGTTTAGGAAGCAGAGCGACCAAGGAGGAACGGGTGTAGGAACCAGAGCGACCAAGGGGGAACGGGTGTAGGAACCAGAGCGACCAAGGAGGAACGGTCATAGGAAGCAGAGCGACCAAGGAGGAACGGGTGTAGGAACCAGAGCGACCAAGGGGGAACGGGTGTAGGAGCCAGAGCAACCAAGGAGGAATGGGTGTAGGAAGCAGAGCGACCAAGGAGGAATGGGTATAGGAAGCAGAGCGACCAAGGAGGAACGGGTGTAGGAACCAGAGCGACCAATGGGGAACGGGTGTTCGAAGCAGAGCGACCAAGGAGGAACGGGTTTAGGAAGCAGAGCGACCAAGGAGGAACGGGTGTAGGAACCAGAGCGACCAAGGGGGAACGGGTGTAGGAACCAGAGCGACCAAGGAGGAACGGTCATAGGAAGCAGAGCGACCAAGGAGGAACGGGTGTAGGAACCAGAGCGACCAAGGGGGAACGGGTGTAGGAAGCAGAGCGACCAAGGGGGAATGGGTGTAGGAACCAGAGCGACCAAGGAGGAACGGGTGTAGGAACCAGAGCGACCAAGGAGGAACGGGTGTAGGAACCAGAGCGACCAAGGGTGAACGGGTGTAGGAATTAGAGTGACCAAGGGGGAATGGGTGTAGGAACCAGAGCGACCAAGGAGGAACGGGTGTAGGAAGCAGAGCGACCAAGGGGGAACGGGTGTAGGAACCAGAGGGACCAAGGGGGAACGGGTGTAGGAACCAGAGCGATCAAGGAGGAATGGGTATAGGAAGCAGAGCGACCAAGGAGGAACGGGTGTAGGAACCAGAGCGACCAAGGGGGAACGGGTGTAGGAAGCAGAGCGACCAAGGGGGAACGGGTATAGGAAGCAGAGCGACCAAGGAGGAACGGGTGTAGGAAGCAGAGCGATCAAGGAGGAACGGGTGTAGGAACCAGAGCGACCAAGGGGGAACGGGTGTAGGAACCAGAGCGACCAAGGAGGAACGTGTATAGGAAGCAGAGCGACCAAGGAGGAATGGGTGTAGGAAGCAGAGCGACCAAGGGGGAACGGGTGTAGGAGCCAGAGCAACCAAGGGGGAATGGGTGTAGGAAGCAGAGCGACCAATGAGGAATGGGTATAGGAAGCAGAGCGACCAAGGAGGAACGGGTGTAGGAACCAGAGCGACCAATGGGGAACGGGTGTAGGAAGCAGAGCGACCAAGGAGGAACGGGTTTAGGAAGCAGAGCGACCAAGGAGGAACGGGTGTAGGAACCAGAGCGACCAAGGGGGAACGGGTGTAGGAACCAGAGCGACCAAGGAGGAACGGTCATAGGAAGCAGAGCGACCAAGGAGGAACGGGTGTAGGAACCAGAGCGACCAAGGGGGAACGGGTGTAGGAAGCAGAGCGACCAAGGGGGAATGGGTGTAGGAACCAGAGCGACCAAGGAGGAACGGGTGTAGGAACCAGAGCGACCAAGGAGGAACGGGTGTAGGAACCAGAGCGACCAAGGGTGAACGGGTGCAGGAATTAGAGTGACCAAGGGGGAATGGGTGTAGGAACCAGAGCGACCAAGGAGGAACGGGTGTAGGAAGCAGAGCGACCAAGGGGGAACGGGTGTAGGAACCAGAGGGACCAAGGGGGAACGGGTGTAGGAACCAGAGCGATCAAGGAGGAATGGGTATAGGAAGCAGAGCGACCAAGGAGGAACGGGTGTAGGAACCAGAGCGACCAAGGGGGAACGGGTATAGGAAGCAGAGCGACCAAGTGGGAACGGGTATAGGAAGCAGAGCGACCAAGGAGGAACGGGTGTAGGAAGCAGAGCGATCAAGGAGGAACGGGTGTAGGAACCAGAGCGACCAAGGGGGAACGGGTGTAGGAACCAGAGCGACCAAGGAGGAACGTGTATAGGAAGCAGAGCGACCAAGGAGGAATGGGTGTAGGAACCAGAGCGACCAAGGAGGAACGGGTGTAGGAACCAGAGCGACCAAGGGGGAATGGGTGTAGGAACCAGAGCGACCAATGGGGAATGTGCCCCCTCAATTACTGCCAAAGGTGCAAGAACTGGTAGAATGTGCGCACACTTATAAAAGCAGTATTTCAAAAGTGCACCTTCCAAAATGAATTCCCCTCTAATTACTGACCCAATAGTAGGAAACTGGCAACTTTTGTCACCCCATGTTTAGGGAATGTGTCCCCATTGGATAAGTGCCCCTTTCTACAAATGAAGAGCATCTTTTACTTTACTTTGTTGTTTTGGACTTGCTAATTCTATCTACAGATTGGTTGGGTGGGGGGAGGGTGCATATGGGTATGACTTGGGAAGTGCCACCTCAGCGGTTGTTCCCCCACTTTTCAAAAGCTTCCTACACCCCTGGTGGAACTTACTTCCTCATCCGAAAAACCTGGTTTATTTTGTATTTCTCAGTATTTGTAAAGCACTAACCTATTTCATATGCACCTTAATTATTTACCATTATGTCAGGAAAGCAAAATGCCTTAAGGTTAATCAGCATACAAATTGAAATCTTTACTTAAAACATAACCCAAAACAGGACATAACATTTTCCTGTATGCTTGTCCTTGCATTTCAACAGTACATCCTTGCCTGCATGGGAGACAGTATGTATCAATTACTGTAGTTCACAGTCACTTGACCTGGTATGAAAAAAGAACAGAAGTGTGTTGCCTGACTTAAATCCAGATGACTCATTTCCAAATCCCTCTTCCTTATTTACAGAGCTCAAGCAAAATTATCATGTCTGTGGGCACCATAATTTACAAGACTGTTTAAGGAAAGAATGAGAACAGTTTGAGAACAATAATGCTCTAAGGATATCTACAGAATATAATGTTTTACTTTGTACTGTATTGCAAAGAATTTACCAATTTAAAAGCTAGTCTTTAGATTTTGAAAAAAAGGTGTATGTGTGTGTAGGGGGCAGTGCCTAATTTAAGAGATATTAACAACACTACTAATTCAAGGAGGTAGCACCGAAGGTTTCAAAAAATGGAGGTCCGGGCCTGAATCCTGTAAAAGCCAGTTTAGACCACACCCTTCATTGGGGGCACAGACAATAATAGTACAGAAACCACTATAAGATTTGCAGTGGCAAAGGTTGAAACACGCAGGGCTTTCAAAAACTTGAAAAACTCTGTATGCAGAGTTAATAAAGAAACTTTTCATAATTCAAGCAACACTCATTCTGCCTCACTAAATTCTTGTTTGGTCCTGGGGAGGAATATTGGGTTAGAAAATGTACACACAAAATTGTTAAATTCAAACAGAAGCTACAGTACCCTTAAACAAATTGTGGCAAGAAATGAAACAAAAATGGATTCACATTGGAAAGTATATAGGGAACCATATATCACAAATTTGCAAATGAGCCATAAAATTCAAGCAAAATGCTGTAAAACGGGTGCTCTGTTCTGGATTTTGATTATGACAGTAATATAGTGGCTAGTTTTAGTTTTTTTTTCATTTTAATTTCAACAATGCCTCTATATCTTTTATTTCTGAGTATTACAGTCATTAGAGTTTAAAAAAGGCATTTTGAATCCTGAATTTGTGAAAGATCTTAGTGGTCCTGCATTCATAGCATATCAGCTTGGCATGCTTGAGGTCCTGGGGTTCAATTCCCTGTGGGTCTTCATTCACCAGTGATTCACAACTGGTATAACCTCTGTATACCTATAAAACCTCACCAACTGTAGACAGTACTGGAATGTTACTTGAATGTTTGCTGATAACATTTGATTTATCATTTTTTTATTTATTCATTTTCCATTTTCATGCAGGTATTACAATATTTATAATAAAAACACATAACAATTTATGAGAAAATGGTGGAAGGGCTTAGAAGCCGGAGCTTTTACAAGAAGCCCACCATAACTTAAATTTAATAATTAATCACAAAGGAAATGTATAGAAAAGTCAAGTTGTGAAAATAGAAGGAAAAAGAACCCCCCCCTTTCTCTTCCCTGGTAACATAAAGAAGCCTAGGGAAAAGATTAATTAAGTGGTTGGGTAAAAATAGATGATGAAAATATTCTTAGATTGTACATTTTCCGATGGGGAAAGGCCTGTCCAAGATAATTGAACTTTTTCTCTCCCTATATAGTTATCATCCTTATTTAGGATTTGGTATTTTGAATAATCTCCTAAAGTGAACAAGCATTTAGTATATGGTGCATGCTGATTGGTTAATATTACTACATTAATGTTTTGAACAAGGAAATGATAACTAATCCAGATGCATTCATGGGTATGTCTTTGCAAGTGACAAAACTTTGTCAAAGATCCATGGGTCATGCACTGGCTAGCTGATTTCTTGAAAGGTTGGTCCCGCCGAATAAAGCTTAAAAAAGGGGTTATCTGAAAAATGGAAAATAAAATTGATGTTGGTGTACCACAGGGTGACCCTTTGTCTGCCTGACTATTTACAATAAACACTGATGGAATCAGATCAAATTCCAATTGTTCAGTTATCAAATACGCCGATGATACTGCTATTTTGGGTAGAATTTTTCAACATTCATGTACTGAAGGCCTTGCCAATTATGAGATCTTCGTATCTAACATTACCATGATTTGTGATAAAAAAAATTTTTACTCTTAAACCCCGTAAAATCAAAGGAAATTGTTTTCAAAAAGAGTAACATTAAACACTAAAGTCTTATTTCAGCAAAGTCAAAGTAAACCGTAATAAACGGTTCAGAAGTAGAACGCACTGATCAGACAATGTACGTGGGAGTTTGTATAGATAATAAACGGTTCAGAAGTAGAGCACACTGATCAGACTATGTACGTGGGAGTTTGTATAGATAATAAACGGTTCAGAAGTAGAGCACACTGATCAGACTATGTACCTGGGAGTTTGTATAGATAATAAACGCTTCAGAAATAGAACGCACTGATCAGACAATGTAAGTGGGAGTTTGTATAGATAATAAACGGCTCAGAAGTAGAACGCACTGATCAGACAATGTACCTGGGAGTTTGTATAGATGATAAACGGCTCAGAAGTAGAACGCACTGATCAGACAATGTACCTGGGAGTTTGTATAGATGATAAACGGTTCAGAAGTAGAACGCACTGATCAGACTATGTACCTGGGAGTTTGTATAGATAATAAACGGTTCAGAAGTAGAACGCACTGATCAGACTATGTACCTGGGAGTTTGTATAGATAATAAACGCTTCAGAAATAGAACGCACTGATCAGACTATGTACCTGGGAGTTTGTATAGATAATAAACGCTTCAGAAATAGAACGCACTGATCAGACAATGTAAGTGGGAGTTTGTATAGATAATAAACGCTTCAGAAATAGAACGCACTGATCAGACAATGTAAGTGGGAGTTTGTATAGATGATAAACGGTTCAGAAGTAGAACGCACTGATCAGACTATGTACCTGGGAGTTTGTATAGATAATAAACGGTTTAGAAGTAGAACGCACTGATCAGACTATGTACCTGGGAGTTTGTATAGATAATAAACGGTTCAGAAGTAGAACGCACTGATCAGACTATGTACCTGGGAGTTTGTATAGATGATAAACGGTTCAGAAGTAGAACGCACTGATCAGACTATGTACCTGGGAGTTTGTATAGATAATAAACGGTTCAGAAGTAGAACGCACTGATCAGACAATGTAAGTGGGAGTTTGTATAGATAATAAACGGTTCAGAAGTAGAACGCACTGATCAGACAATGTACGTTAGAGTTTGTATAGATAATAAACGCTTCAGAAATAGAACGCACTGATCAGACAATGTAAGTGGGAGTTTGTATAGATGATAAACGCTTCAGAAGTAGAACGCACTGATCAGACAATGTACCTGGGAGTTTGTATAGATGATAAACGGTTCAGAAGTAGAACGCACTGATCAGACTATGTACCTGGGAGTTTGTATAGATAATAAACGATTTAGAAGTAGAACGCACTGATCAGACTATGTACCTGGGAGTTTGTATAGATAATAAACGGTTCAGAAGTAGAACGCACTGATCAGACTATGTACCTGGGAGTTTGTATAGATGATAACAGTTCAGAAGTAGAACGCACTGATCAGACTATGTACCTGGGAGTTTGTATAGATGATAAACGGTTCAGAAGTAGAACGCACTGATCAGACTATGTACCTGGGAGTTTGTATAGATGATAAACGGTTCAGAAGTAGAACGCACTGATCAGACAATGTACCTGGGAGTTTGTATAGATGATAAACGGTTCAGAAGTAGAACGCACTGATCAGACAATGTACCTGGGAGTTTGTATAGATGATAACAGTTCAGAAGTAGAACGCACTGATCAGACTATGTACCTGGGAGTTTGTATAGATAATAAACGGTTCAGAAGTAGAATGCACTGATCAGACTATGTACTTGGGAGTTTGTATAGATGATAACAGTTCAGAAGTAGAACGCACTGATCAGACAATGTACCTGGGAGTTTGTATAGATGATAACAGTTCAGAAGTAGAACGCACTGATCAGACTATGTACCTGGGAGTTTGTATAGATGATAAACGGTTCAGAAGTAGAACGCACTGATCAGACTATGTACCTGGGAGGTTGTATAGATGATAACAGTTCAGAAGTAGAACGCACTGATCAGACAATGTACCTGGGAGTTTGTATAGATGATAACAGTTCAGAAGTAGAACGCACTGATCAGACTATGTACCTGGGAGTTTGTATAGATAATAAACGGTTCAGAAGTAGAATGCACTGATCAGACTATGTACCTGGGAGTTTGTATAGATGATAAACGGTTCAGAAGTAGAACGCACTGATCAGACAATGTACCTGGAGTTTGTATAGATGATAACAGTTCAGAAGTAGAACGCACTGATCAGACTATGTACCTGGGAGTTTGTATAGATAATAAACGGTTCAGAAGTAGAACGCACTGATCAGACAATGTACCTGGGAGTTTGTATAGATGATAACAGTTCAGAAGTAGAACGCACTGATCAGACTATGTACCTGGGAGTTTGTATAGATAATAAACGGTTCAGAAGTAGAATGCACTGATCAGACTATGTACCTGGGAGTTTGTATAGATGATAAACGGTTCAGAAGTAGAACGCACTGATCAGACAATGTACCTGGGAGTTTGTATAGATGATAACAGTTCAGAAGTAGAACG
>JAIGNY010002203.1:72500-135000 GCA_020152595.1 Chiridota heheva
TTAATTTTAATACAATTCTTTTTCTCTTTAGAATCAACTGCTGATCTTCTAAGAATTGAGTCAAGCAATTCAAAATCAAACAAAGAACATTCTTCCTGGTCACACAACAAATTTACAACAACATGCATATTAATTATAGCAGCATATACAAAAACTGAAAATGAAATATACAATTGGGTTTGGCAGACCTTTGTCAGAATCCACATCTTATCTTACCAAAAATGTAACTAGTAATCATATATCATAAGGGTAAAGTAGTTAGCTCAGTTGGTAGGGCGCACAACTGAGATGGTACCAGATTCAAGCTTCTGTCTAACCCACTTTTCCACAGCTACTGTTTGCAGACAGATATGCCAAACATTAAAGTGAAAGTACGTCCTTTGCAGCTCCTACTCCTCATTCAGCTGTTGAGAGAAGTGACAATGGTTGAATTGCGCGCGCAGCCCATCGGAGGGCACGTTAAGACGGGAGGATACTAACATCCTACCTGGTTCTCTGAACACTATTCGAAAAGAGAAAGGTGCAAACACGGTGTTCATTCACTTCCCACCCCGGCCCTCTAGAGGGATCAAGCTAAAAGAGCTCTGCAAGTTGCGACCCCCTCACAGAGCAATCCATGACATTCCAGCACCAGAATGCACAGCATTCACATGATAGAAGAAAAGGGTTAAAGAAGTACGCATATAGTAGCATTTGAATAAATTGTCACAAATTTGCATAAAAAGATATGGATTATGCTAGACCTAAATATACAATGACCATCATTTTGAATCTTGAAAAGACCTTCATCTTGGGTTTACATAAATAAGTAGAACATTCGCTTGGTAATTAATGCATACCAATTTGCATAAATATGCATACAAACATCTGTAAAGTTAATTGCTTGATTGATTTTTCTGTAGGTTGCTTTTTTCATATTTCCAATAGATTATAAAGCACTATAATTATCATTGCTTCCACACATCCTAAACATACACATACTGCACATGTATCAAGCACAGATCATGCTGCTTACCCACCCCTTCAATGATTAATGACAAGTTGATCAAACGTTTGTCTACATCTCAACACATTTCCATGATTAATATCTTCTGACAGTGCAACTTCACCTGCAGCTCCTGCTCTATCCAATTAAAGATTAATCATGGAGGAATGGTTATCATTTAACGAGGTTAATGACCACTCAGTTCTTTCCTGCTTGTGGTCGTTACATCCTCTTCCTAGAAGATTTCTATCTCCATGGGGGAGAGTGAAAGCTGCATACAGTATTCCCCCAAGCACTTCATAAATGTATTCTGTATGTAAAACTATATCTGTTGACAATTATTTGTCTTGAGTTGCCACAGTATCCCAACAAAATAATTGAATTTTTTTGATTTTATTATCGCCTTACACGAAGTTTGTTATCATTTTGATTTACTATATATCTTAATGTTAGATGATATAGAACACGTTTAATGATATAGGATGGAGGGAATAGCAACATTTTTAGTCAAAATTATTTACAGTCAATGGGAGAGTTTGATAGATAGTATCAGAAATATAAATACCATGAAATAATGAAGACTCCTGTCTTTAATAATATCTACTGTATATAGTGAATTGAAGAAGTTGAAGACTTTCGATCAAATGTACAGTACAATGCCAGACATTTGGGAGTATCAGGAGGGGCACCAACATGTTCTTTGCAGCCCAAAATACTTGTTTCTAATGGAGCTGCCACTGGACAGCCAGAGAGTGTGAAGGGAAAAAATGATTAATGATTTGTGTTGCATTTTGAAGGAAAACAAAATGGTCTGATGATTTAGATTTCTTTTACCTTTTAAACTTTGAGTAATGAAAATCAGATCCTGGTTCTAGATCCTGTTAGTGCGATCCCATTACATCATTTCAGCCTTATATATATATATATATAGTAAGCTTGCTTTTAAGCTCCCCAGGAGGTCACTGCCAGATTGCATTTAAACCTTTAGTTGTACATTTGTAAACAATTAGCTCCCAATTGGAACCTGCTTGCAGTTCTAAATCTTTTGTGGTCCTATCTAGTTCACTGCTAGCAGATATCAGCCACCACAATCTAGTTAAAGCTACTACAAGCTATTTAACAGCATGCTGATACAAGTATGAAGATCTTGTACAATCTGTAGTAAGCCTGACAAGCTTACAGCAATCTTAAAGCCAGCTCAATGTTCATCAGGAATCTGAAGTACAGTCCCATCAAATCAATTGCGCCTAGCTCTCAGTAATGTTTGTCATGGAAGTATAATTAAAGATGCAACGTATAATTTTGCATGTCCACTTTTCTTTGGTGTTCATAGGTATCATGGTGCCATCAGTCGAGAAGAAGCTGACAGACTGCTGACGGAAAATGGTGAGGGGAGCTACCTGGTGCGTGAGAGCCAACGTGCACCTGGCAGCTTCACCCTTGGTATGAGGTTAGTATACTGTAGACCATTCCAAACAGATGTAGTGAAAGCAGATTACTTAGTACTATGATTAATCAAATTATGGGGGAAGTTTCCCTTTGTTTCCCAACCAATCAGCTGGCAGTTGCTGGTGGAAAAGTTGTAAGCAACTACGTGCATGATAAGCATTTGATCCCATACCCTAGACGACCAAGAATTCCCTAGTATTTGATTGGTCCATAAGTACCCCCACTCCTTCTCCCCCATTATTAACATTAATTTATGAAAATTACTGATTGAGGCTTCACTTCTGGGTCCAAGGTAATTAGGAACACAGAGGTGGAATGATGAAAAAGGACTGCAATATGATTAAAGAAGAGGAATTTCAAAACAGAAGCACAACAGATTCTAAAACAGAATGCTGTATTTTTTGATAAATTTAAGTTACAGTGCTTTTATTCTTCTGATCAATTACATCATGTCTGGTTATTAAAATTAGTATGAACATTTAAAACTGTGCATTAATAAGGGAAGCTCCACATTGTTAATTAAACTTTGTAAATGCCCGAGTCATTTCTTCCCGCCAAAGACAAAATTGTGCTGATAGTGCAGGTAAGTGAATGCTACTTACAAAGCAATTGAGCCTGAACTGATGTGCTAAACAAATACAAAATGACCAAAAGGTAACAAGATAGTATTTTCAATAGGGTACCACACTCTACATGCTTTCCATATAGGGAAGTGATTTGAAAGTACATGACATATAAGGAATTGAACACCTTTTGTAAAATGAGGATACACGGCATATGTCTTAAAGTGCTTGAGACATCATGCACTGCAAATTTATACTTCAAAGATTAATTTAGTAGTCAAGCATATTTATCTTTTATGAAAGAGCATCTTAAAGGAAACAAACTGGTGAAAAAGCATTCTAAAAATCTTCTTCTGTTAAGGAGATTTTTAAGTTTAAAGCTCCATCATACAGTATTTGTGTAGAAATGACTGTTATACTGCAATACGTCTACTGTATAATGGAAGGTTAGTGCCCTGATTCTCACTTTCTTAACAGTTGTTACTGTATTTTAAAGAAAATTTATTTTACTTTTTTACTATTTGAATTAATTTTTCTTGAACTTTCTTCAGGTGGTAAATTATAATTACCCTTACTAGATTTCTGTTTCACTATTTTTCTGACAAATCCAATGGTTTTTAAGCCACAGAATATGATAGAATACATAAAGACGTTTTGAGGAATCTGAGGCTATGACATCACAACTAGTCTGATTTCAGTCGTTTCTACACAAATGATACCAAACTTTAAACTTGAATGTCTCCTTTAGAGACGCAATAAGATTTTTGAATGCTTGCTTCAACATTTTGTTTCTTTTGAAGTCCTCTTTCATATATGATGGACTTGCTTATATGAAATATAAACAAGTACACAAGACTGCTTATATGAAACATAAACAAGTACACAAGACCACTAACAAAAATGAAAAGGAATAGCAGAAATGGAAAGCTGAGAACAAGGAAATTACATCATCACATAACCAAGGCAGTCCAACAGTATGCAGCAATATAGCTGCCAACCACTACAAACAGATTAAAACCGTCGATCATCTCACAGACAGAAGGTAATGATGGACACGGGTCTTAAAAGCTTGGATGCCGATATCTGTTATATTACCAACAGCATCAACTGGAAGGGTATTTCATATTCTGGTGCCAGTATGGAGGAAACTTCTGTCTAGAGAGTTTGTCCTAGCAGTAAGCAAAGAGAGAGCATGATCAGGTGCAGAAGTACTTGATCATGTGATACGCCGTCTGACATAAAGTGTAGGCAAAATGACAGAAGGTCTGCGGGGCAGTGGCTAGTGTGCATCTTGTACAATACAGTATCTACTGCAGCCCGTCTTCTATGGTGAAGACTAATGTTGAGACAATGTTTGTGGCAGTAAACCTTGTCCATAGTGCCTTCCTATGGATGGTGTTGAGAAGGCCCAAGGTTGTTATGGATGGTGCTGAGAAGGCCCAGGGTTGTTATGGATGGTGTTGAGAAGGCCCAGGGCTGTTATGGATGGTGTTGAGAAGGCCCAAGGTTGTTATGGATGGTGTTGAGAAGGCCCAGGGTTGTTATGGATGGTGTTGAGAAGGCCCAGGGTTGTTATGGATGGTGTTGAGAAGGCCCAGGGTTGTTATGGATGGTGCTGAGAAGGCCCAGGGTTGTTATGGATGGTGCTGAGAAGGCCCAGGGTTGTTATGGATGGTGTTGAGAAGGCCCAAGGTTGTTATGGATGGTGTTGAGAAGGCCCGAGGTTGTTATGGATGGTGTTGAGAAGGCCCAGGGTTGTTATGGATGGTGTTGAGAAGGCCCAGGGTTGTTATGGATGGTGTTGAGAAGGCCCAAGGTTGTTATGGATAGTGCTGAGAAGGCCCAAGGTTGTTATGGATGGTGTTGAGAAGGCCCAGGGTTGTTATGGATGGTGTTGGTTGTTATGGAAGGCCCAGGGTTGTTATGGATGGTGTTGAGAAGGCCCAAGGTTGTTATGGATGGTGTTGAGAAGGCCCAAGGTTGTTATGGATGGTGTTGAGAAGGCTTAAGGTTGTAGGGGATACACCAAGTTAAGCATGCATATTCCATGATACTTCGAACCTGAGCATGTAGACAGTAGATCTGCCTACAGTGTCAAGTTTATTAGCAACTTTTCACAGTGCTCTGTAGACTTCATAGAATATTTACATTCCCATCAGAGTTTTGATTGGGTTTATTTCCAACTTAAAAAATTGTTAGTCTCTTACAATTTCTTAAACGTTTGTGACAGATGATTTTTTTAACAAAGGATAATCAGTACATATTAAAAGATCATTTTAACTGATGACATCACAAATTGCGATAATTTCTTGAAGAATTTGGCTTGAAGTATGTCGATGCATGTGTAATAAACTGGTCATGTTTAAAAGATTTTTATGAGAAATTTCTGCTAACTTCATGGTTTCCAACAGATTTTCAGGTAATAATCTGTTGAACTCATCCTACAAATCCTTAATAAACTTCATGCTCTTTCCCCTTGCCCTACATGCAAAACAGATCTCTCCATCAAGCATATCCTCTTAACCTGTCCCTTATACCTGAACTCCAGATCACACCTCTCCCTCTCCATCTCAATCTCCGATCTTTTCAAGAACAATCCTATCTCCAACTTCATCACCTTTCTCCGCAACAGCAATTTATTCCACCTGATATAAACCTCCCTTTCCTTTCCTTCTCTGCCTTACCTTCCTCACCTTCTTTTATTAGCTTAAGTTTTTTTTTTATCTATTCACCTTCTCTCCTTCCCCCTATCCCACCTTTCTTTCCTCTCTGTTGTAACTCAAGCATCTTAGTTTTTAGTACCCTCTTGGCACATTTTGACTCTGACTCACGGCGCTGTTAAATATCAACAAACCAAACCAAAATAATCTAATGTTGCCTCCAAATGGAGCAAGGTCTTTAAGCTTTAATGAATTATATAGGGGTACTACAAAACCATTTGAAATACATATATGAAGGCTGAAGATATTATAAAATTATGTATGCCTTAAAATAAAGGCCAACTGTTACTGCCGTATATTTTGCATGCCTCATGCTTCTTCAGTGTTAGTAATGAAAGATGCAAAATGAACAATACACACCAATTTGATTTACTAAAATTGCATATGAATATTTAAAATGAAAATCAAAGTGATTTTCACAAGATGATAGCCATGTGTTCCGGCAGACAAAGCTGTGAATAAAGACTGAACTGAATTGATGATATAAAGTCTTAGTAAACTTACCGTGAAATGTCTTAGAAAATCCTCAGTCAGCTACAATTATTCAAACTTTTATGGCAGCTAATTGATTTTGAAAACAACAATGCATAGTCAGCACATTTTCAAAGCTAGAAGTGCTGATTGAAGACACATAATAATTGAACAAAGCTTGGGACTTTTAAAAAACAAAACGAAGATATTGATTTAAGGATATATCAACGATTGAGCTCATTTTTTTTTCTTTTTATCAGATGTACTCTCAGCACCAAGAACTTTCGATTATTTTTTGATGGAAAGCACTATGTGGCAGACAAGCGTTTTGATACTTTGCATGACCTCGTTGAAGATGGCCTCATCACAATGTACGTAGAAGTCAATGCCTCAGAATACATCAACTCCATGGATGCAGAACCGATTTATGAAAAACACACAAAATATTCAAAACTACACAAAGTTGGGTCAAAGATTGCCAGACACAACACTTTGCCAGCCATTGGTCGAAGTCTCAGTACTGAGGTAAGAAAGATACGGCAGATTTATTTCATAGGCACGATGGATGGGTTAATTTAACATTAAGATAAGAGATAAGATACATTTATTTCCTCCACAACAAAATATGGAAATTTGTCGCCCTGTAGCAAAATATACAAAGATATTTAAAAAGATATAATAAATATAAAACGTTATAAATATAAAAGTTACATAAAAGTTGTTTAAAAACAGTAAATTTGGGAAAATAAAAATTTTGGTAAATATTAGTAAATGGTAAAAACAATAACGCCCAAGAGATGTAAAATGTATATAGGCCTATATATATAGGCCTATATATATATATATATATAGGCCTATATATGTATAGGCATATATACAGGCCTATGTATAGGCCTATATATATATATATATATATATATATATATATATATATATATATATATATGTATATGTATATATATATATATATATATATATATATATACATATATATATATACATACATACATACATACATACATACATACATACATACATACATACATGCATACATACATACATGCATACTGTACATACATACATACATACATACATACATAGGCCTATATATTTAATATATATACAAATTTGACTTCAAATACAAAAACACAAACTATCGGACCACTTTCAAGTTGAACATTAGGCTTTTGATCTACATTACACCCAATCCTTGCTACAAATTTTCAGTCTTTTCACCCGCAGGAACCTCCATTTTGGCGGGTATGACTTTTAGACTGCTAGAAGCAATTAAGAAACCCACCACAGATAGTTAAGTAATTGTACGCATCAGTAATTACACTCCCAATCATCTATATACACACAGTGGAATTTATTGTGAAGAGCCAGGTATTGTAGATTTGGTTACTGAAGGGCTAATTAAGTCATGCATGTAATGTGGGTCTGAGGATTCATTTGGACTTTTAAAAGGATGTTTTTATCAGTGAGTTACAAACACTCCGGTGAGTTTGGATTCATTGGACTGAAAATTTATAGCCAGAGTTATTCATCATGAACAGTGATGGCAATTTTCAAAATATCAATTAATTTTGGGTAGCTATAGCTGCAAAGCTGTTACTGTATAAGTAACTGAGGGTCATGGAAAGGACAATAGATGGGCACCAAAACCCCACCTTGTTCATTACAGAGCTTGAATTAATTATTACATTTTCCACGGTTCTGAATAAAAGTGCTGAAAATCAGAAATAAGATTAATGTAGTGAATACATCTTCATATACTTCCTTCTATCACATTTTAATTACTTTTCATTGCATAATTACATTGGGGATGTTTTTAGAGCACATGTTTACCACATATGCTTTTGCTTACTCTAGAAATCTATATATAAAAAAAGAAGAGTTTTTTAATGGCTTTTTTTTTTCCCCTGCGTATTCCCGGAACCTTATATTTTTTGCAGCTTCTGACCATTATGAATATAGCTTGTTTTCTCTACTGCCGTCAATGCAGCACTGCACAGCAAAGCTAGGGCATATTATTATAGTGTTCCCAGAATAATCAAATACTTCTGGTTCACGGACAGTAATGGTAGTGTATATCACCAAAGTTGATCATTCCAAACTAGAGTACACAACATTTACACATTTTCCCAGTGAATTTTACAATTATCTGAATGCAATCAATGCATGAAAATAGCACAAATACAACTAAAAACACAGAAACTGTGTGAGAAAAACAGCCCTTGCTTTTGATTTTAGTGCCTTTTAATTTAAACCTTCCAAGCTTAAAAACTTTTCTAACCCCCTGAACACACCTCTTGATGCACCAATATTGTAATTGGTAGGTTAGTATAATTTGAACCTTCCAACTTTGAAACCTCTTCTCACCCCATGAACGCCACCCATTGATGCATCAATATTGTAATTGGTAGGTTAGTATATTTTGAACCTTTTTGATGCACCATTGTTGTAATTAGTAGGTTAGTATAATTTGAACCTCCCAACTCTGGAACCTCTTCTAACCCCATGAACATCACCTATTGATGCACCTACAGTAATTGATAGGTTAGTATGATGATGCACTGCTGTTGTAGCTGGTAGTGGAGGTTGGTATGATACCAGAAAACATCACAAGATCAAATGAGAAAAACATTACATGATGTTAAAGTTTGAATAAAATTTATAAGTACAGTATTTTTCAATTGAGTGACAATAATAGCTTTGTTTTAGTTTAATTCTATATGAATCTTGTGTGGGTTGTGATCTCTTGTTGTGGGTTGTGATCTCTTGTTGTGGGTTGTGATCTCTTGTTGTGGGTTGTGATCTCTTGTTGTGGGTTGTGTATTTTGTTGTGGGTTGTGATCTCCATTTGTAAATAATTGTTTATGTCAAGATCATGACAGACATTGTTTGACAAAGTTAGGATTACAGCCTCTGCTCTGAAAGCAAACTGAAAGGTAAAAAGTCAGGCACAGCTTGGTTATCTACTCTACACATAGTGTAGAACTTGCAACAACAATACTTTTATTTCCTGTATGGCCAGTTTCATGAGAGAAAATACAAAGGACTTTCTCATACGAAACTTCCATACTACCAGTAAATGTAATGTTTGTAGTTTGTGGTACTTTGTACATAACATAACAATATACCCTAACATGAAACATATACTTGTATAAAATGGGGAAACATTATTTCAGTTGCATCAGATTTATAAACAAAAGCAGGAAACCATAACAGGATCTCCATATTGAGGTTAGAAGTCATCTGCAGGATTGGATCAGGATACCTGGATATGGAAGTCAAATGATGCCAGGGAAATCATTGTGTGAAATGCTTCTTTCTGCTGCAGCTGTGTTGATTTTCATGAAATTTCTGTTTGTTATCAGTGCCATTTGTATGGTATTATTGTTGGGAGGGTTCTGTACCATTTGTATGGTGTTATTTTGGGAGGGTTCTGTGCTATTTGTATGGTATTATTGTGGGAGGGTTCTGTACCATTTGTATGGTATTATTGTGGGAGGGTTCTGTATTGTGGGAGTGTTCTGTGCCATTTTTGTATGGTGTTCTTTTGGGAGGGTTCTGTGCCATTTGTATGGTATTATTGTGGGAGGGTTCTGTGCCATTTGTATGGTGTTCTTTTGGGAGGGTTCTGTGCCATTTGTATGGTATTATTGTGGGAGGGTTCTGTACCATTTGTATGGTATTATTGTGGGAGTGTTCTGTGCCATTTGTATGGTGTTCTTTTGGGAGGGTTCTGTGCCATTTGTATGGTATTATTATTGTGGTATTATGTTGGGAGGGTTCTGTACCATTTGTATGGTATCATGTGGGAGGGTTCTGTGCCATTTGTATGGTATTATTGTTGGAGGGTTCTGTGCTATTTGTATGGTATTATTGTGGGAGGGTTCTGTACCATTTGTATGGTTTTATTGTGGGAGGGTTCTGTGCCATTTGTATGGTATTATTGTGGGAGTGTTCTGTACCATTTGTATGGTATTATTGTGGGAGTGTTCTGTGCTATTTGTATGGTATTATTGTGGGAGGGTTCTGTACCATTTGTATGGTGTTATTTTGGGAGGGTTCTGTGCCATTTGTATGGTATTATTGTGGGAGGGTTCTGTGCCATTTGTATGGTATTATTGTGGGAGTGTTCTGTGCCATTTGTATGGTGTTCTTTTGGGAGGGTTCTGTGCCATTTGTATGGTATTATTTTGGGAGGGTTCTGTGCCATTTGTATGGTATCATGTGGGAGGGTTCTGTGCCATTTGTATGGTATTATTTTGGGAGGGTTCTGTACCATTTGTATGGTATTATTTTGGGAGGGTTCTGTGCCATTTGTATGGTATTATTTTGGGAGGGTTCTGTGCCATTTGTATGGTATTATTTTGGGAGGGTTCTGTGCTATTTGTATGGTATTATTGTGGGAGGGTTCTGTGCCATTTGTATGGTATTATTGTGGGAGGGTTCTGTGCTATTTGTATGGTATTATTTTGGGAGGGTTCTGTGCCATTTGTATGGTGTTCTTTTGGGAGGGTTCTGTGCTATTTGTATGGTATTATTGTGGGAGGGTTCTGTGCTATTTGTATGGTATTATTGTGGGAGTGTTCTGTGCCATTTGTATGGTGTTCTTTTGGGAGGGTTCTGTGCAATTTGTATGGTATTATTGTCGGAGTGTTCTGTGCCATTTGTATGGTGTTCTTTTGGGAGGGTTCTGTGCTATTTGTATGGTGTTATTGTGGGAGGGTTCTGTGCCATTTGTATGGTATTCTTTTGGGAGGGTTCTGTGCCATTTGTATGGTATTATTGTGGGAGGGTTCTGTACCATTTGTATGGTATTATTGTGGGAGGGTTCTGTACCATTTGTATGGTATTATTGTGGGAGTGTTCTGTGCCATTTGTATGGTGTTCTTTTGGGAGGGTTCTGTACCATTTGTATGGTATTATTGTGGGAGGGTTCTGTACCATTTGTATGGTATTATTGTGGGAGGGCTCTGTGCTATTTGTATGGTATTACTGTGGGAGGGTTCTGTACCATTTGTATGGTTTTATTGTGGGAGGGTTCTGTACCATTTGTATGGTATTATTGTGGGAGGGCTCTGTGCCATTTGTATGGTATTATTTTGGATGGTTCTGTACCATTTGTATGGTATTATTGTGAGAGGGTTCTGCTCATGGAATGCATGTACTTGCTTCATCAACATACTGATATAGACTATTTCAAACCATATTCAGCCGAACGTCAGAGGAGTCAACCATTCAAATGCTGGGGGAATGTCAGTTATCCAATCAATCAGCTGCAGTTGCTGGAGAAAATGTTGTAAACAACAATGCACTCATATTACCTTCATAATCCCTCTTAGCAATGCACTCATATAACCTTCATTATCCCTCCTAGCAATGCGCTCATATTACCTCCATAATCCCTCTTAGCAATGCACTCATATTGCTTTCATATTCTCTCTTAGCAATGCGCTCATATTACCTACATAATTCCTTTTACCAATGTGCTCATATTATCTTTATAATCCCTCTTAGCAATGCACTTATATTGCCTTCATAATCCCTTTTAGCAATGCGCTCATATTACCTTTATAATCCCTCTTAGCAATGCTCTCATATTACCTCCATAATCCCTCTTAGCAATGCACTCGTTGCCTTCATAATCCCTCTTAGCACTGCACTCATATTACCTCCATAATCTCTCTTAGCAATGTCATATTACCTCCATAGTCCCTTTTAGCAATGTAATCATAATGCCTTCATAATCCCTCTTAGCAATGCACTCATATTGCCTCCATAATCCCTCTTAGCAATGTGCTCATATGACCTCCATAATCCCTCTTAGCAATGCACTTATATAACCTCTATAATCCCTCTTAGCAATGCACTCATATTGTCTCCATAATCCCTATCAGCAATGCGCTCATATTACCTTTATAATCCATCTTAGCAACTTGCTCATATTGCCTCCATAATCCCTTTCAGCAATGCGCTCATATTGCTTCCATAATCCCTATTAGCAATGCACTCATATTGCCTTCATCATCCCTCTTAGCAATGCACTCATATTATCTTCATAATCCCTCTTAGCAATGCACTTATATTATCTTCATAATCCCTTTTAGCAATGTCCTCATAATACCTCCATACTCCCTCTTAGCAATGCCCTCATATTACCTCCATAATCCGCCTTAGCAATGCACTCATATTATTTCCATAATCCCTCTTAGCAATGCACTCATATTACCTCCGTAATCTCTCGAAGCAATGTGCTCATATTACCTCCATAATCCCTCTTAGCAATGCGCTCATATTATCTTCATAATCCCTTTTAGCAGTGTGTTTATATTGCCTTCATAATCCCTTTTATCAATGCGCTCATATTGCCTTTATCATCCCTCTTAGCAACATGCTCATATTGGCTCCATAATCCCTCTTAGCAATGCACTCATATTACCTCCATAATCCCTTTTAGCAATGCACTCATATTACCTTCATAATCTTTTTTAGCAATACGCTCATATTGCCTTTATCATCCCTCTTAGCAACATGCTCATATTGGCTCCATAATCCCTCTTAGCAATGCACTCATATTACCTCCATAATCCCTTTTAGCAATGCACTCATATTACCTTCATAATCTTTTTTAGCAATGCACTCATATTACCTTCATAATCTTTTTTAGCAATGCGCTCATATTGCCTTCATAATCCCTCTTAGCAATGCACTCATATTGCTTTCATATTCTCTCTTAGCAATGCGCTCATATTACCTTCATAATTCCTTTTACCAATGTGCTCATATTATCTTTATAATCCCTCTTAGCAATGCACTTATATTGCCTTCATAATCCCTTTTAGCAATGCGCTCATATTACCTTCATAATCCTTCTTAGCAATGCGCTCATATAACCTCCATAATCCCTCTTAGCAATGCACTCGTTGCCTTCATAATCCCTCTTATTAATGCACTCATATTGCCTTCATAAACTTTTTTGGCAATGCACTCATATTGCCTTCATAATCCCTTTTAGCAATGCGCTCATATTGCCTTCATCATCCCTCTTAGCAATATGCTCATATTGGCTCCATCATCCCTCTTAGCAATGCTCTCATATTACCTTCATAATCCCTCTTAGCAATGCGCTCATATTGCCTTCATCATTCCTTTTAGCAACATGCTCATATTGGCTCCATCATCCCTCTGAGCAATGCTCTCATATTGGCTCCATCATCCCTCTTAGCAATGCGCTCATATTACCTTCATAATCCCTTTTAGCAATGCGCTCATATTGCCTTCATAATCTCTTTTAGCAATGTGCTCATATTGCCTTCATAATCCTTTTTAGCAATGCTCTCATATTGCCTTCATAATTCCTCTTAGCAATGCGCTCATATTACCTTCATAATCCCTCTTAGCAATGTGCTCATATTACCTCCATAATCCCTTTTAGCAATGTGCTCATATTACCTTTATAATCCCTTTTAGCAATGCGCCCATATTGCCTCCATAATCCCTCTTAGCAATGCACTCATATTACCTTCATAATCCCTTTTAGCAATGCTCTCATATTGCCTCCTAATCCCTCTTAGCAATGCTCTCATATTGCCTCCATAATCCCTTTTAGCAATGTGCTTATATTGCCTTCATAATCTCTTTTAGCAATGTGCTCATATTGCCTTCATAATCCTTCTTAGCAATGCTCTCATATTGCCTCCATAATCCCTCTTAGCAATGTGCTTATATTGCCTTCATAATCCCTCTTAGCATGCGCTCATATTACCTTCATAATCCCTCTTAGCAATGCGCTCATATTGCCCCCATAATCCCTTTTAGCAATGTGCTCATATTGGCTCCATCATCCCTCTTAGAAATGCTCTCCTATTGCCTTCATAATCCCTCTTAGCAATGCGCTCATATTGCCTTCATGATCCTCTTAGCAATGCACTCATATTACCTTCATAATTCTTCTTTCCGCATACAAACCATTGTCTTATTTAGGTGAAACAAAAATGGCGCAAAAACTTCATTATGATTTTTGCATACTGACAAATGTTTTTGAAGCTTCATGAAATAAGATTTTGCTTAAGATATCTTTATTGTAAGTACAATTGTCAAAAGATTGGCATTTTTCTTTCTAATGATATATAAAGCTATACAATACGTTTATCAACTTTTATTTCAATAAGCTTAGAAATTTTGCAAACATTCGTCAGTATGTGAATTTAATAATTTCAATTTTGACATTCGTCACTACGCAAGTGACGTTCGTCACTACGCGGAAAAAGGAATGATATATATAACACACTTTTTGCATGCACTTGACTCATACGAATATCAAATCATGATACAGCTTACAGTAGGATGCCTCTTTATGTAAATATCTATCAATGAGCAGTACTTTGACCTACGGTATTTTCCATCCTACAAAAGAGGAAGTTCCTCGTCCAATTCAAGTGTTACTTTTGATTTGAAGCAGAAAGCTACATGTATGCCACAAGGTGGAAATCCTCAACTGCATTTTCATGGAGCAAAGTCTTCTGTGTTAAATTTCCATAAGAAGCAGCCGCATTTGTCTATTTCTGAAACGTATTAGATAAACAGACTACAAGCTACATGTAGGACTGCATGAATTATGTCATTGGAAATGTTTCAGATATTGAATGATACTGTATATTTTTGTTTTGATTTTCTTTATATTTTTTATTACAAGATTATTTTTTTTGTTTACAAGAGGTGGCACTAAAAACTAAACCCTTTGTTCAAAATCTTAAGATATGGCTGAAAGTGATACTGCACATGCCCTAGGATTAATGAGGTGTATCATTTGTATCATTAACAAACAAAATATTATTCAACTATTCTTTTGATTTGGTTAGGTTTCTAAATTGATACGGAAAGTAAAATTTCATGGTTTTTGATAAAGTTGATTATTAGAAAACAAATGAATGGGGACTGAAATAGTGACACGATGTGAAATGCAAATTTGGTCATGCTTAATCTACTGTACACAACATGGGAACGAGTGCAGAAAATGTGCAATGAATGACGGGAGTGTAGGAGGCTTTGAAAAGTGGGTAGGCACGACTTTTTTAGGGGCACTTCCCAAGTCACATGTCCCCCATCCCGATCTGTAGATGTAGAGCCAAAACAACAAAGTAAAGTAAAAGGGGCGCTTTATTTTTTGAAAGGGGTACTTTTTCAATAAGGACACTTTCCTTCTGTACATAGTACTGACAAAATTAGTTCCAATAATAAAGAGGGGTAGTTTTCATTTTCAAAAGGGGCACTTTTTTTGTTTTTATAAAACTGGGAAGAATTGAAATGTTCTGTCCATGCACTTCATTGGGTTATAATTATAGAGTTAGGCTAGAGCACAAGTAGGCTTCATTGTGTATAGCATGATATAACAAGCATTTTCATATCCTATCTTTCTATGTTACTTATACCATGGAGATACCATGCTTATACCTCTGTTTTCTACTTTCCAGATTGATGGTGGGCACCGGGTGTCTCATATTCCTGCTTCACAAGGAAGCTTCAATGTTGACGCTTCTTCCTATGAAAAAGCTCACAATTTTAAGGTACTGTACAGTCACATAAAGCTCGATCTTTAATCTTTTGGTTTCAAGTGCTAGCTTTCCTGTATTGCCATTTCCTTAACGTCTAATGTTTTTAATTTGTTGATGTATTTGATATCATTTTTAGTAATGGGCTCCTAACTTTCAGAAAATGTCAGTCATAAAAAGCACAAAAGCATGAGTGTCTCAGAGCTGTGTTGTAAGATTTAGACAAACATTGTATATCCTTACAGACATTGGCAGCACATTACAAACTCACAATTGACCTCTCTAAGTATGGAAATAGGCCACACCCACCATAGCAATGTGGTAACTAGGTGGGGAAAACAAACCTCATATCCGCAATCATGCATGACTAATGCATTGACATTTAGATGTTCATGTGGCCGGCCGCAAGCTTTGATCCATTTCTGGTACTTCTCTGGATCTTTAGAGCTTTTAGCAAAAGGAATAAACAAAATTCCATTTGCTAACCGTTCTGGGTAACAGGAATCAGATTGACAAAGCTTGTAGCGGGCCCGTAGTCACACTTTTTGTTCACCATCTTATCGTCACTAAATCTGTGTGTGCAGAAATTTGTTTTGTGCAGTATATTGCATCGACTGCATAAGCGTGTGCCGCTACCTAGCTGTAAAGTACCAGTACCATAGAATTTTTGCCCCACTTAGTTATGCAGATTTTGTTGTTAGGCAAATTCCTGTGGTGAATGGTTGAAAAAGCTGTCAATCAAGTAACTCTGAGAGGTTAATTGAAATCTTATGAAATTTGAATTGAGCTTGCAATTTTAGGAGCTTACAGAACAAACAAGCTCATTTACACATTTATGTGTAAGTTCACAATGACCTAGCGAAATCTACTTTGAGCTAATGGTAAGCTAACGGTAAGTCTCATAAGGGACTTAGGAAGGGTTACCTCTCAAAGGGTAATCACTTTAAAATTCCTGGGTTACAAGCAGAAAAAATGCACTTTTACTAAATTATGCTTTTCATGAAACATTGGTGCTAAGTGGGATATCTCCTTCAATTTTGGGAAAATGTTTAATTTTCAGGCAATTTCTTTGATTTTGGGAAATATTTTTATTTTCTGTAAATTTCTTCAATTATCTGGAAAACTGTTCTCAATTTTTGAAAAATGCTGGCAAATTTCACCAAAATTTTCAATGATTTTACCCAACTTTTTTCAAATTTGTCAATTGTTTTCGATTTTATGTTGATATTTTTTTCAATTTGACCTCCCGACCTGGCAGAAAGCATGTAATCGGGCAGGTGAAATCCTCTCAAGAGGGCAGCTTTCCCCTTGCGCCCACTTCCAGGCTACTGGTCTCTTACAAACCAACAGCAAGATTGACAAGCTAATGACTCTTAAAGCAAGCTAAAACTTTGTTATAAGGGTATACTGTACACACAGGGAGCATGTCTTAGTCTGAAAGATGTTGGTCAATTTTTGCAACAACTAAATCCCCAATATTCAAAATAATATGCAAAATATGCAAAACAATGACATGCTAGATTCTCCTGTTGGCTGTAATGATAAGTGACACTTCCTGGAGATGAAACCATACTGCGTGCTTTATACAAAGTACACAAAACATTACGTTTCCTTCCTGGAGTTCAAACTTAGCCTGAGTTTTTCTTTTCTTTTCTATTTTATTTTGGTTTATGTACAGAATTATACAGTACAGTATAATATTATTTTTATTTTTGTTCCTGATATTCAGCTTTTTTCTTCTTGTAGGTTCACAATTTTGGAGGTTTAAATTGGTGTGAATATTGCGGAAACTTTATGTGGGGTCTAAAAGCACAGGGTGTTAAATGTACAGGTAAGCTGTTGGTGATCTGAAAGCACAGGGTGTTAAATGTACAGGTAAGGTATTAGTGGTCTGAAAGCACAGGGTGTTAAATGTACAGGTAAGGTATTAGTGGTCTGAAAGCACAGGGTGTTAAATGTACAGGTAAGGTGTTAGTGGTCTGAAAGCACAGGGTGTTAAATGTACAGGTAAGGTTTTAGTGGTCTGAAAGCACAGGGTGTTAAATGTACAGGTAAGGTGTTAGTGGTCTGAAAGCACAGGGTGTTAAATGTACAGGTAAGGTTTTAGTGGTCTGAAAGCACAGGGTGTTAAATGTACAGGTTAGGTTTTAGTGGTCTGAAAGCACAGGGTGTTAAATAAATGTACAGGTAAGGTGTTAGTGGTCTGAAAGCACAGGGTGTTAAATGTACAGGTAAGGTTTTAGTGGATATAGTTACCTTCACGAACAAAGTTGGACGGAGGTTATGTTTTCGCCTGTGTTTGTCTGTTTGTCCGTTTGTCTGATTATCATCAAGTTATCTCAAGAACTGATGACTGGATTTGGATCAAATTTGGTGTGTGGTTTTGTTTTACTTTAGGAAGAAGTAATTGAAATTTGGGAAGTATTAGTACAATTAAGGGAAGGGCAGGAATCGAGGGTGGGGATGTTTAGGGTAAGGTCTGTCAAGACAGTTTTAAATTTCCAATGAAATGTGGTGAATAATGAATTCATACCATGAAAAGAAATACAACAATCAATTTTCTGGACTCAAAGATACATCAATCAAGTGGTCTCTGGAATAGAAGGGATTGAAACAATTGCAATTGATGGAAAGTGGATCTTGAATGAAAAGAACTCAATGACTGCTTTGCCTGAATAAAACTGAAAACAATGGTATGGCCTTGAAAGAAATCCAGTCAGAAGATAATCTTTTAAGTCTTCAGAATGCCAATGATAATTATACAGATCAAAATTGGGATGAATCTTGGTGGGCCTAGGATTTCTGAGGTACTGTAGAATAATGAGTATGTGGATCAAATGAACACTACAATTATATGGGCATGTTGGAATTGCAACTGGACGGAGATATGCGCTCTAAAGAGTGCTAATATTCTAGTTAGATATCTTATTATTGAAAAAAGGTCAGTTTATAGCCACCAATGTAGATCAGTTCAACTGATCTACATAGTACGTATCTCTTTTGAAAAGGATTCAGACAATGAATATTCATGGAAAAAATGAGGAAAAGGTGAGAAAACTATACCTATTGCTGATGATGTATAAATGAACCAAGCCCCTACCCTTCCTCTAAATTTCTATCAACTATTTCTTCAGTCAAATTGCTCCCTCTCAAAATATATTATGTTGTTGTTCTGTAAAGTTTATTATAATCAATTTCTTTTTAATTAAAGATATTGAAGTAGCTATCTTATTTGTAAATCTCCAGCTTTTGAGGGGTTATTATGATCTTCCCTTAGAAAAACCAGCAACTTTCTTGTGTGGCATTCAAGAGAAGTTGATGATTTGGCAAGCAAAAGAAACTTGGGCTTGCCTGACATGCATGATCTTGCATGTGACTTAGACCTAAAAATAACCCCAGGAATTACCCAGTTGTGCAGGTAGGTATGCTACCATGATGTCAACCTTGTAGACAACCATCACCTTTTCCAAGTTAAGCGGGCATGTCAAACCAGGTGTAAAGCCATGTTAGAATAGCTAGGAACATATTGTTTAGATTGCCAACATCAGTAAAAGTTCCTTGAGTAAAGTATATGGGTTTCAGCCTTTACTCTTCAAGTAATATAAAAGATGTTGGAAGATTTTTTTGGATTATTTCTAGTAATTCATACGCCATGCATGATTTGTTGTTGTTTTGAAGTTCCTGAAGGAAAATGCACAAGCATGAGTGTGTAAAATGGTAAAAGCACCCATGTACAGAAAGCATCAAAGCTTCATTCAGAGGAGGCAGGGGTGCTTATAACCAAAGGGGCACTTTCATAATAACAAACGGCACACACCACTGAGTTTAGGGGTACATTAATTCTTTGAACTAATAACACTCAACTCACAGGAATTATTCAAGTCCAAATATTTTATTTCTTGTGCCACCAAAGACAGACGGGAAGGCTGTAATTTGATATCTTATACCCACTTACCAAGTTTATCCTTAACCTTTAAATATTAAACCTTTCTTTTTCTCTAACTTTTGATCAGATTGTGGTTTAAGTACCCATAAACAATGTTCAAAACAGATACCAAAGGATTGCACGCCAAGTTTGCGACTAATAAAACGGGTATATAGTGTGGACCTTACAACACTTGTTAAAGCTCACAATACGATGAGGCCGGTCGTGGTTGATAAATGTATTGAAGAAATAGAGTTAAGAGGTAAGCTGTCCAAAAATTATATTTCCCCCTCCCCCTCCTTTTTGTCTGACCTGCGAAGCAGAAAGAGACATAGCAATCAACATGTCCTTGTCTGAAAGAGACATAGCAATCAACATGTCCTTGTCTGAAAGAGACATAGCAATCAACATGTCCTTGTCTGTTGTCATTATTGGCGGTGTCATCAACATCCACAATAACATTAACCTATTGTTGCTGCTATGTTCAAGTTCTTACCTCAAGAAAACTGAGAACAAAAAGCCTAGGTCTCGATAGCAATTGTGACATGCTCACAAAAAGAAGTTCTGCTTGAAAAGATCTGAAAACAATCATTCTTGGTCTTATATCATGCTTGAAAGGTTGCCTCAAAACAAATGTTTTCTGATCTGAATAGCAATTAAACTATCAAAGCTGACTTAAAAAGAAATTATTTAGGATATGATATTGTGGAGATGCTTCAAAATCAATTAGGCGAGTACATCCAACTTGCAATTTCTAGTTCTGATCTTTGTATTTGTAAGTGGAGTGCACTATTTTTTTATTTTCTCAAGAGTCTTTGAAGGCTGATTTCAGTCACTAAAATTATGATGACTTGTAGCTCGACTATTCAAAGAATAGTAAAGCTATTCTATTACCCCTGGCGTCGGCAGAGCTATTCTACTGCCCCCGGTGTTGGCGTTGGTGTCAGTAGAGCTATTCTACTACCCCCGGCGTTGGTGTCAGTAAAGCTATTCTACTACCCTCGGCGTTGGTGTCAGTTATTCTACTATCCCCGGCGTCAATAGACCTATTCTACTACCCTCGGCATTGGCGTTGGTGTCAATAGAGCTATTCTACTACCGTCGGCGTTGGTGTCAGTTATTCTACTACCCCCGGCGTCAATAGACCTATTCTACTACCCTCGGCATTGGCGTTGGTGTCAGTAGAGCTATTCTACTACCCCAGGCGTTGGTGTCAGTTATTCTACTATCCCCGCGTCAATAGACCTATTCTACTACCCTCGGCATTGGCGTTGGTGTCAGTAGAGCTATTCTACTACCCTCGGCGTTGGTGTCAGTTATTCTACTATCCCCGGCGTCAATAGACCTATTCTACTACCCTCGGCATTGGCGTTGGTGTCAGTAGAGCTATTCTACTACCCCAGGCGTTGGTGTCAGTTATTCTACTATCCCCGCGTCAATAGACCTATTCTACTACTCTCGGCATTGGCGTTGGTGTCAGTAGAGCTATTCTACTACCCCAGGCGTTGGTGTCAGTTATTCTACTATCCCCGGCGTCAATAGACCTATTCTACTACCCTCGGCATTGGCGTTGGTGTCAGTAGAGCTATTCTACTACCCCAGGCGTTGGTGTCAGTTATTCTACTATCCCCGCGCCAATAGACCTATTCTACTACTCGGCATTGGCGTTGGTGTCAGTAGAGCTATTCTACTACCCCAGGCGTTGGTGTCAGTTATTCTACTATCCCCGGCGTCAATAGACCTATTCTACTACCCTCGGCATTGGCGTTGGTGTCAGTAGAGCTATTCTACTACCCTCGGCGTTGGTGTCAGTTATTCTACTATCCCCGGCGTCAATAGACCTATTCTACTACCCTCGGCATTGGCGTCAGTAGAGCTATTCTACTACCCCAGGCGTTGGTGTCAGTTATTCTACTATCCCCGGCGTCAATATACCTATTCTACTACCCTCGGCATTGGCGTTGGTGTCAGTAGAGCTATTCTACTACCCCAGGCGTTGGTGTCAGTTATTCTACTATCCCCGGCGTCAATAGACCTATTCTACTACCCTCGGCATTGGCGTTGGTGTCAGTAGAGCTATTCTACTACCCCAGGCGTTGGTGTCAGTTATTCTACTATCCCCGGCGTCAATAGACCTATTCTACTACCCTCGGCATTGGCGTTGGTGTCAGTAGAGCTATTCTACTACCCCAGGCGTTGGTGTCAGTTATTCTACTATCCCCGGCGTCAATAGACCTATTCTACTACCCTCGGCATTGGCGTTGGTGTCAGTAGAGCTATTCTACTACCCCAGGCGTTGGTGTCAGTTATTCTACTATCCCCGGCGTCGGTAGAGCTATTCTACTACCCTCGGCATTGGCGTTGGTGTCAGTAGAGCTATTCTACTACCCCAGGCGTCAGCATCTGCATCAGTGGAGCTATTCTACTACCCACGGCGTCAGTGTACAGTTAGTTTTGGTTAAAGTTTTCATAACTTGGGTTATAGATTGTGTACATTCATGTGACTTGGCATAGGGGTAGAGGACATGGGTACTTTTCAAATGAGCATGAATGGAGGGTTGTGTGTGCATAATAATTAGCCCATTGGCATAACAATGAAAATATTTGTCAGGTTAAAGTTTTGTTTACAGTTTTTGGTTAAAAGTTTCCATAACTTAAGTTATGAATGGTGTACATTCATGTAACTTGGCATAGGGTACTGTTCAAGTGAGCATGATTAGAGGTTGTGTGTACATACTAATTAGCTTATTTGCATAAGAATGAAAATATTTGTATATATTATATCTCTTAAAGTAAAGTGGATGTGGGGATTTTGTATGCACAAATGCTCACATATGTGAATGGTCAGGTGAAGTGTGCATGTTAGTTAAGGTTATTTACGTAACAATAGAATTTCACACAAAATGTTTAACATGAGCGCATAGTTTAGTTATGAATGGTGTACATTCATGTAACTTGTAGCGGACATGGGTATTGTTCAAGTAATCATGATCTGGGAGTTTTGTGTGCATACTAATTAGCTTATTTGCATAACAATGAAAGTATTTTTATCTATGATATTTCTTAAATTAAAGTGGGTGTGGGGATTCTGTTTACACAAGTGATCATATATATGTGATATCTCTTGAATCGAAGTGGGTATGATGATTTTGCTTAAAGAAATGATTATAAAGTATATGTGGAGAACATTGTTCACACTTAATGGTGAGGTATAGTGTGTGTATCAATTAGGTTATTTGCATATAAATTGACTTTGCTACAAAATGTTTGACCTGAGATCGAACATATTTGGCAGGAGAGACTCACTAACTTTACATTTCTGGTTGATATTGACATTCCTGACATGAATTGCAATCAAAATATTTGTCTTGCCATGAATAAAGAAGCAAATAAAAGTTTCCTTGCTTCTAAAGAATTTTAGATTAGGGGTTTAGAAAATGTACACAATAAGTGGAATGTGGGGTAGAAGATAACATAATGATAAAGTAGCTGAAAGAATTAGGATGAGGTGGGATTTCATGTGGGACAAGGTGGAATTGTATGTATGGCAGGGTGGGGTGGGATGTTGGTCAGGTTGTGTTGGTATGTTGGACAGGGTGGGTTGGCATGTGGAACAGGGTGGGTTGGCATGTGGAACAGGGTGGGTCGACATGTGGGACAGGGTGTCATGGCATGTGTTGGGGTGTCATCTGGATTTCAGTTGTGATGGCATGTGGATCATGCAAGTAATGGAATGACATACAGTATCTGGTTTTCATGTGTGATTGCATGGAGTATAGACATGGGATGACATCTGGGACAGGTTGGGATATAATCTGTGACAGTCTGGAATATGCATTATTAGCGGTGAGGGGATTTGTATAGTTCCCAATGTCTAGTTTGTCATATGTTAAGCAATATTGTTTCCCATAATTTTGCATTAATATTATTCTACATTTTTCATGTTGCTTGACACTGCTTGACACACATATTTTCTTAAATTGTAAGTTGTATTACAATCCAGGATGTAGTTCTGGGAAAGTGTATGGGTTTGGGGAGGTACAGGTTGGAAAGGGGGCTTAATGACTTTCTTTCATTGACATTGGCAAGTTAGGGCCTTTCCTTTCTTTGTTGTTCAATTGACAAGAACTAAAAGAGGTGTTATAGTTATAAAGACTGCTAGCTTTTACATGATTTCTGAGTTACTGCATGGGTGAGGTAACCTTGAGCTTTTTTGTTGTTGTCTTAAAATATATGGGAAAACCTTTGAAGTTTGTAGTAAAATGTTGTGCAAATTAACAAAGCAAATGATAATGTAAGTGCATCTTTCAAAGCTCAAGTACTTTGAAATTATCTGCCCCTGCTTTCCTATTTCTGTATATACTTTCCTAAATAAGCCCATTCTCTAGCTTTGAATAGTCGAGCATACTGTCCTTCCGGCAGTTCTTGTTTCTATCTGGAATGTGATTAAGGCTCCATAACAGTTGGTAAGAATTTGCCTTACCCATTCAGAGAATTAGGATTGACAATTAAAAATGAACTGAATTGCATTTGGAAATACATCTAATACATCTAATACATCTATTTGCATATTGTTGCCTGAAAATTCAAAAAGCTATTACCCAAATTGTACTAAATGTTTATACTTTTTTTTAATGAATTTTGACAGATTTTAAAGCCATGCAATGTTTAGTACCTCTGTGCATCCATAAATCTTTAGCATATAGGAGATTACTAAGGGAAGATTTGTTTAAGATATACCTTTTACATTTTGTAATCTTTTATTTGATAGGTGATATACCTTGTACATTTTGTAATCTTTTATTTGATAGGTGATATACCTTGTATTCTTTGTAATCTTTTATTTGATAGGTGATATACCTTGTATACTTTGTAATCTTTTATTTGATAGGTGATATACCTTGTATACTTTGTAATCTATTATTTGATAGGTGATATACCTTGTATACTTTGTAATCTTTTGTTTGAAAGGTGATATACCTTGTATTCTTTGTAATCTTTATTTGATAGGTGATATACCTTGTATTCTTTGTAATCTTTATTTGATAGGTGATATACCTTGTATTCTTTGTAATCTTTTATTTGATAGGTGATCTACCTTGTATACTTTGTAATCTATTATTTGATAGGTGATATACCTTGTATTCTTTGTAATCTATTATTTGATAGGTGATATACCTTGTATTCTTTGTAATTTTTTTTGATAGGTGATATACCTTGTATACTTTGTAATCTATTATTTGATAGGTGATATACTTTACCTTGTATACTTTGTAATCTATTATTTAATAGGTGATATACCTTGTATTCTTTGTAATCTTTTATTTGATAGGTGATCTACCTTGTATACTTTGTAATCTATTATTTGATAGGTGATATACCTTGTATACGTTGTTCTCTTATAAATCTTTTGTTTGATAGGTAATATACCTTGTATACTTTGTAATCTTATAAATCTTTTGTTTGATAGGTAATATACCTTGTATACTTTGTAATCTTGTATTTGATAGGTGATATACCTTGTATACTTTGTAATCTATTATTTGATAGGTGATATACTTTGTAATCTTTTGTTTGAAAGGTGATATACCTTGTTACTTTGTAATCTTGTATTTGATAGGTGATATACCTTGTATACTTTGTAATATTTTATTTGATAGGTGATATACCTTGTATACTTTGTAATTTTTATTTGATAGGTGATATACCTTGTATACTTTGTAATCTATTATTTGATAGGTGATATCTTGTATTCTTTGTATTCTTTTGTTTGATAGGTGATATACCTTGTATACTTTGTAATATTTTATTTGATAGGTGATATACCTTGTATACTTTGTATTCTTTTGTTTGATAGGTGATATACCTTGTATTCTTTGTATTCTTTTGTTTGATAGGTGATATACCTTGTATTCTTTGTATTCTTTTGTTTGATAGGTGATATACCTTGTATACTTTGTAATCTATTATTTGATAGGTGATATACCTTGTATACTTTGTATTCTTTTGTTTGATAGGTGATATATCTTGTATACTTTGTAATATTTTATTTGATAGGTGATATACCTTGTATACTTTGAATATTTTATTTGATAGGTGATATACCTTGTATACTTTGTATTCTTTTGTTTGATAGGTGATATATCTTGTATACTTTGTAATATTTTATTTGATAGGTGATATACCTTGTATTCTTTGTAATCTATTATTTGATAGGTGATCTACCTTGTATTCTTTGTAATATTTTATTTGATAGGTGATATACCTTGTATTCTTTGTAATCTATTATTTGATAGGTGATATACCTTGTATACTTTGTAATCTATTATTTGATAGGTGATATACCTTGTATACTTTGTAATCTTTTGTTTTATAGTTGATATACCTTGCATTTTCTGTAATCTTTTATTTGATAGGTGATATACCTTGATACTTTGTAATCTTTTGTTTGATAGGTGATCTACCTTGTATACTTTGTAATCTATTATTTAATAGGTGATATACCTTTATACTTTGTAATCTTTTGTTTGAAAGGTGATATACCTTGTATACTTTGTAATCTTTTGTTTGATAGGTGATCTACCTTGTATATTTTGTAATCTATTATTTGATAGGTGATATACTTTTTGTACACTTTGTAATCTTTGTTTTATAGTTGATATACCTTGTATTCTTTGTAATCTTTTATTTGATAGGTGATATACCTTGTATACTTTGTAATCTTTGTTTGATAGGTGATATACCTTGTATACTTTGTAATCTATTATTTGATAGGTGATATACCTTATATACTTTGTAATCTTTATTTGATAGGTGATATACCTTGTATTCTTTATAATCTTGTATTTGATAGGTGATCTACCTTGTATATTTTGTAATCTTTTATTTGATAGGTGTCGATTTTGAGGGAATATACAGGATCCCAGGAATGCAGGATGATGTTGACTTAGTCAGACAAAGATTTGACAAAGGTTTGTTTATTAACAATGTATGCTACTAGTTCCAATTTCATCATTACATGGACATTTGCTATATATTGCTAGGAGAAGAGGTTGCTATTTTTGGAAAATAAAAATCCGGAAACAACCACACAACTAAATTAATCTCCTATACTTGAATGTAACTTCTTTTTAGCTCACTGTAAACTTTACCACACAGAGGTCCAGAGTGTAGAGATTAAGTTACCTGTTGTATAGGAGCAGGAGGACTGTAGGAAATTATTTATGGCACAGTAGGTTGTAACGTCCTGTGCAAGCTCTGGTTGCTATTAACTCATGTCCAGGTAATGTATGTGAAAATGTGTGAAAAACTTTCCATCAATGTGGAAAAGCATCAACACTTTTAAAAATTTCATGTGTATTAGGTTTTCAAGTGACATACTACTGACCATCCTGTAAATAATAATTTTGACAAAGTGTGGAAAAGAGTTGGAAAATGAAGGCTATGACATCACACTGTTGAATTATAGACTTAATGCACCAGTCACTTTTAACAATATGTGAATGTTTTAAACAATAAGATACCAATATATTTTTTTAATTCTTTAATTTTCCACTTAAAATTAAAAAAATTCATGGGAATATTCCTTTAATTTAGTCAATATCTTTACATGAGTTTGTTTATCAGAGATGTTGGTGATATTGTTTGACTGATTTCTTTAGTAATGATGATATTTGATGACAATGATTTGATTTGATCTTGTTAGAAGAAAAAAAAGTCAACAATATGTTTACTCATGTTGTTCATATTAAATAGATTTAAATTGTTGTTTAACCCTTACTGCACCACACGGCAATATTATTTTTGGGTTCCCCATCTTTGACTCCGCCTCCTGAGCGCATTTTCAAAAAAGTGCTGGTAGAGTAAGGGTTAATCAACCTGCAACAAATGTGCCAACTCAAAAATATATGCAGCATGATCCCGATGGGCGGCCCAGCGGGTCACTGAAGTGGAGCGAGCCCGACTCTGCTGCTTGGAAAACAGAAGACCCTTCAATAAAAAGCCCTTGATTTACCCTTACTCTACCACGCGACGATATTGTCCCCGTTTTGGGTTCCCCATCTTTGACTCCGCCTCCCAAGTGCATTTTTAAAAACGTGCTGGTAGAGTAAGGGTTAATTACTGATGAAAATTCATGCAGTGAAAGATTTTGTCACAATCTTGAGTATGTGTTGTTGTCTATTCCTCAACCAATTTTATTTTGCACAGATGGAAATCAAGCAAGAATAAGCAGGCAAGACATCTCTGATCAAAATGCAATCACTGGTGCCCTCAAACTGTATTTGCGCCAACTTCCAATACCTCTGGTGCCCTTTGACCTCTTTGATACCTTTATGGAATCTGTTCGTAAGTACATTATACTAGCTTTAAGATGAGGGTCATGTTGCATGAGGGTCACATTGCGAGGAGGGTCACAACAAGGGTCATATCCCGGCAAGGGTCATATCCCGACATGGGTCGTGTCAGGACGAGGATTACTTCCTGATGAGGGTCACTTCCCTACCAGGTTCATGTCCTGACCAGGGTCATGCACATCCTGACCAGGGTCAGGTCCTGACATGGGTCATATCCTGACCAGGGACACGTCCTGAAGTGGGGCATGTCCCTGCTTTGGGTCACATCAGGACGAGGGTAAGTCAGCTTGATGAACATTTCAATTTAATGGGTCCTGATATGAATTGTTTGAGCTACAATCATGGACAAAAGTTTTTGATCTTTTTCTTCACCTCTTGTACCCCATTTCATTCAATGTTGAAAGTGAATGTTCAAAAGTTACATGTCCAAGTTATGTCCTAACATTAAAACGGGGTAGAAGCTAGCGGGGAAAAGGGTTAAGACTTTTGTCCATGATTGTAGTAGACAGCATGATAGCAATTCTAATAAGAATAAACTTTTAAACTGATAGTGATATGCCAACAATGATATAAATATAATATAAATTTGATGAGAATTAAAATAAAACAAAACTTCTGAATGCAAACCAATGTTTTGCTTCTAATACAAATATTCTAAATGGTTTAGCATAATTTTTTCTTGATGACTTTCAAGGTGTGCACCAAGTGTACCCCCATGGATCTTTGCCTCATATGAACCATTTAAGGCTTCAGGGTTTTAATTGATTTTAAAAAGAAAAATTTATTAGTCGGTTATTAGTATTCTGATGGTCTGAGTATTACATAAGTCAAAAATTCTCAGCCCAAGTTATTCTTATATATGATGATACAATTACACATAATTAGAGGTGCAGTGGCTCATGGGTGAGCCCTTTACTTAACCACGCAGCGATAATTCCAAAGCGTGTTTTCAAAATATTGCTGGTAGAGTAAGGGTTTATCTACCCGCCGAGAATGTGCCAATTCAAAAATAGATATACATATATATAGCAGCATGATTCGGTGGGTGGCCCGCCGGGTCACTAAAGCGGAACAAGTTGGACTTGCTGCTCGAAGACAGAGGAACCTTCAATGGTCAGCCCGTGCTTAACCCTTACTCTACCACATGGTCGATATTATCGCCATTTTCAGTGCACCATTTTTGACTCCGCTACCCAAGCGTGTTTTCAAAATATTGCTGGTAAAGTAAAAGTTAATCCACCCGAAAAGTGTGCCAACTCAAAATATATGCAGCAGCATCCCGGTGGGGCCCGCACACAGAGTTACTGAAGCGAAACGATTCCAGCTATGCTGCTCGGAAGACAGAGGAACCTTCAATGGTCAGCCCGTGCTTAACCCTTATTCTACCACACGGACATATTATTACGATAAGAGACTCCGCCTCCCAAGTGTGTTTTCAAAATATTGCTGGTAGAGTAATGAGTCATGCTTGTATGTGAAGGGCACCAGCATTGTGTCCTTGAGTGAGATATTGTGCTCTAGTTACTGCAGCCATTTAGCTGTAAAATGAGCTTTTTGGGGAGGGGGACCTGTGATTGACTGACATCCTGTCCAGAGGGAGGCATGTGTTCTCATCTGTCCAGAGGGAGGGATGTGCTCTCATCTGTCCAGGGGGAGGCATGTGCTCTCATCTGTCTAGAGGGAGGCATGTGCTCTCATCTGTCCAGAGGGAGGCATGTGCTCTCATCTGTCTAAAGGGAGGCATGTGCTCTCATCTGTCCAGAGGGAGGCATGTGCTCTCATCTGTCCAGAGGGAGGCATGTGCTCTCATCTGTCCAGAGGGGGCATGTGCTCTCATCTGTCCAGAAGGAGGCATGTGCTCTTATCTGTCCAGAGGGAGGCATGTGCTCTCATCTGTCCAGTGGGAGGCATGTGCTCTCATCTGTCCAGAGGGAGGCATGTGCTCTCATCTGTCTAGAGGGAGGCATGTGCTCTCATCTGTCCAGAGGGAGGCATGTGCTCTCATCTGTCCTGTGGAAGACATGTGCTCTCATCTGTCCAGAGGAGGCATGTGCTCTCATCTGTCTAGAGGGAGGCATGTGCTCTCATCTGTCCAGAGGGAGGCATGTGCTCTCATCTGTCCAGAGGGAGGCATGTGCTCTCATCTGTCCAGAGGGAGGCATGTGCTCTCATCTGTCCAGAGGGAGGCATGTGCTCTCATCTGTCCAGAGGGAGGCATGTGCTCTCATCTGTCCAGAGGGAGGCATGTGCTCTCATCTGTCCTGTGGAAGGCATGTGCTCTCATCTGTCCAGAGGGAGACATGTGCTCTCATCTGTCCAGAGGGAGGCATGTGCTCTCATCTGTCCTGTGGAAGGCATGTGCTCTCATCTGTCCAGGGGGAGGCATGTGCTCTCATCTGTCTAGAGGGAGGCATGTGCTCTCATCTGTCCAGAGGGAGGCATGTGCTCTCATCTGTCTAGAGGGAGGCATGTGCTCTCATCTGTCCAAAGGGAGGCATATGCTCTCATCTGTCTAGAGGGAGGCATGTGCTCTCATCTGTCCAGTGGAAGGCATGTGCTCTCATCTGTTGAGAGGGAGGCATGTGCTTTCATCTGTCCAGAGAGAGGCATGTGCTCTCATCTGTCCAGTGGGAGGCATGTGCTCTTATATGTCCAGAGGGAGGCATGTGCTCTCATCTGTCCAGAGGGAGGCATGTGCTCTCATCTGTTTAGAGGGAGGCATGTGCTCTCATCTGTCTAGAGGGAGGCATGTGCTCTCATCTGTCCAAAGGGAGGCATGTGCTTTCATCTGTCCAGTGGAAGGCATGTGCTCTCATCTGTCCAGAGGGAGGCATGTGCTCTCATCTGTCCAGAGGGAGGCATGTGCTCTCATCTGTTTAGAGGGAGGCATGTGCTCTCATCTGTCTAGAGGGAGGCATGTGCTCTCATCTGTCCAAAGGGAGGCATGTGCTTTCATCTGTCCAGTGGAAGGCATGTGCTCTCATCTGTCCAGAGGGAGGCATGTGCTCTCATCTGTCCAGAGGGAGGCATGTGCTCTCATCTGTCCAGAGGGAGGCATGTGCTTTCATCTGTCCAGAGGGAGGCACGTACTCTCATCTGCTTGGCCAAGGAATATGAGTGTAAGCACTGAAATGATCTGCCGTTATGGCGTAAGGGTTTAATTATTAATTAAAGACTGTATTTATTTCCCTTTTATTGTACTTTAGAATCAAGAGACACTAGCGTACAAAAGGAATCCCTTCACAAGGCCTTGTTACAGCTGAAAGAGACGAAACCTGCTCATTACCATACACTCCACCACGTTATGTCCCATCTCAGCAGGTATGGGTTTTTTTATTGATAGTGTACATTATCAAACAGGTGTTTATGATGAGGCACGTGAACTTGCTTTAGAATCTAGTGAAAACATTTTAAGGAATAGGTCAGTGGTTGAAGCAAGGACATCTTATGTGAAAACATTATCTGTTAACAATATTGAGTTTCATTTTTGTAGAAACAACTGAAATCTGCTGTATCTGTCACATCATCCTCAATAATAATATCAACCCTTCATCTTTTGCTGGAACTCTTCCACCTCTATTTCTGTCTAATCCAAGTTCCTTTGGTACTCCTTTACCCCTCTGATTTCCTCCTGTATTCATACTCCCTTATATTTTTAGGACTCTTCTTTGTTAAACTATCCTCAAAGCTTCTCTCCGTTATTTTGTCTTATTAAGTAGAACTTAATTCATCAAACTCCTTCCCCTCCACCCCAGGGCCCCACAAATCATACTTCCGGTTGCCTGGGACAACCAGAAATCTTATCCTGGCAACCATGATATTTACTTGACCTGCCTGGATGAACAAATTAGTTTTCAGCAAATTTGCATTGCATGTATACAAAACATTCCACAGGCAACCTTATTTACTCTCAGGACAACTACAAAACCAGTTATTCCTGCCCCAGGGACAAGTTTGTTTGTTTATTGTTTGTTAATCCCTCTTCTACTGTCCCTTCTGCCACTTTCTCACCTTTATTGCTGACTCCTTCAAGGTCCTTTCATACTACTGCACCCCTTCATGTTCTCTTTCAGTAAATGCACCATTTATTCTTTTTTAAGTTAGTTTGAAATAATTCAACCTCTCTTCATGTTTGCAATCAATCAATCAATCACTAATATTTTCACACAGAGTCAAGGACGAGGAACGTGTCAACAAGATGAGCGTGGAAAACCTGAGCATTATATTTGGTCCAACTGTCTTCAGAGCGCCAACACCTATCGGAGATCTGCAGATGTTACAGTTTGAGAAAATGTGCGTTCAGCTGATGATCTCCTGTGTGGACCAGATGTTTGACTAGGCTTCCAGTCAGTCGTTTTTATTCAAAGAGAGTATATTTATTATTTTATGTTCACATGAAAGTTCTTCCATTACCAAAGCTATTATGCATTAGCTATGTACTTAACTTTGTGGGCTGATGATCATCTGATGTGTCCCAGGTTCGATCCCTGGTGGATCTCCAGCTAGTGCTCCACAATTGGTTAATAAAACAACCGTGGAAGTAATAAACTAGGTTGGTAAACCTATAATCCTAATGGCCACACAGATGTGGCATGGCAACTTTATTCTGAAATTTGGAAAGGTCTTTTAAGCATTGTTAAGATGTTATAGAAGGGTACACCTAATAGACACATACTGCAGTGATTCTTAAACAGGATTTCAAAAACTCTTTATCTTACAAGACACAGATTCTTCACACTAAATGCAGTTTTATAGTAAAACCTTGATACAAAAAAAAGTTTAACAAAACTGCAGTGCAAAACAGAAGAAAACAAAGTGTTTTTTTAGGTTAATTCAAAAAATTCTGAAGTAATGATTTTACTACCAATTTTTGGACATTTCCAAAATGAATGCAGGTCTGTGCATTAAAATATTTTGCTGTTATAGTGAGTGGGATTTTCAGCTTTCAAATTTCCAGTATACGAATAGCTCACAATTCTAAGAATAGATTAGAACATACATTTTCTAATTTATCCTCATGTAATCCATACAATCATTTGTTTAAGTTTATTTCAATGTTCAATGCCTTATTGATGTAAGTTAACTTGTATGGCACCTGTCCATAAGCCATTCCAAGGTACCAGTAAGGTCACAGGGCACAGTGTCTGTTTTAGAAAAACTGTTTTTATTTTGTAGCTTGTTAATCCTTTGATATACTGTACAGTGGTCAAAGCAAGTGTTATTGTACAGTTTAATGTTACAGTACTATTATACCAAAATTGTGCATATTCTTGAGAATTCCACAACTCACATATGACAGTTTTATGTAACAATATTTATGTGATATCTTTTTTTTTTTCACTTGTAGTTTGTATGGATATTGTAGGAAAAGGGCTTTATTTGCACAAAAATAAGAATTCCTTTTATGGTGTGTTGCATACATTTGACAATCATTTAAAAGAGGTAGCATCATAGATGATTATGTAATATCAACTGGCTCAAAGAGTTCATTGAAAAATATCTAAACAATTTTCATCTTTATTAAAACATCACTCATTGGTTAGGCCTATTTAATTATTTTGGACATTTGACAGGAAATTGAGTGAAAAGTGAGAGCGTTATTATTTGCATGTTTTTGTCAATTCGTCCCTTTTATCCACGTACTGACGAATGTCATTGTATTACCTTTGTATATCAATTTCGCATACTGACGAATATCTTTGGGACTTACAAAAATGTAGAAGCAGTGATAACACTTCCTACTCTACTGTTGTCAGTGCGATGATGTTCACCTAACGAATTAATGTGAACATTGATGTTCAACTACCCACAGGAGTAGTTAGACTTACTACAAGCATGCAAAGCAATAATATTCAAGTTATAGCTTACCTTCCATGCTATAAATATGCAATCTGGTCCAATGACCTGATTCTAATACACTTCTAACCGAACTAAAAATGTCGTTAACGACCCAGCCATGACCTTCCTTATACCTCTAACATCCCTCACTTTAATTCAGCGCGTTGTTATTTCAACATCACTGAAACTAGTCGGATTTTTTTTGTTTTCTTTATTCTTTTCCTAACATTTTTTTCTTGCAGCTCCAACCATGAAGGTTTTCAAGCTGGTTTGCACTATTCTTTGAGTTTTTTCCAGTCATCTGAGGTAAGATGAGGTGGCCATTGGCCCGGGCAAAATATTCTGTCCGACTTCCAGGACTTTCTCCATTGAGATTACACTAAGTCTAGAGTGATTTTGCATCCGCCTGTACAAAATGGATGGCTAGATACAAGAGAGTCCTATTCTCATTTATGGTGGGTGTTTTTAGTCCTTAAAGCACCTGGTATGCTAGTTTTTAGGACTCCATCCCCCCTTTGTGTTTCTCATCCTAGGCCCATCCTACCTTGAGGATAGCCTTGCGTTATACTGTGCATGTGTATTACATGTTAGGATATCTTCAGTACAGGTTTTTATATGCATTAGGCCGTTTTCTCGATTTGCTGTTGGCGCATGCGCAAGAGGCTGACATCACCACAGGATGGCTGAGGAGTTGGCTGCGACTAGCTCCAAGGAGTTACAGTTTGTAGAAGAGAGCCTTTATTTTATTTTATGTTACCATACATAGGGTGAGTTCGTAACTCTAGCATTATTTTAAGACTGAAGATTTTAATTTTAGTGCTCGGTTAGTGGGGCGCAGGAGGTACCTTAGGGAGGTCTCCCTTGGGCCCTCTTCGAAAAAAATTACCGTTTTTTTTATCTTCATGGACACCAAAACCACAGTGGTTTGTGTTTTCCATGCTCCCTCTGCGTTTTCAAAGTTTTTGCATTTCTTGCATTTTTTTGGATTTCAGAAATGTTCAGATATAGGTTTATCTGATTCATTTTTCTGGTGTACTAAATTGCTGTGACGCGCCTCTTGCCATGTTCTATGTCTTTCGCAGTGCTATCTCGCCCATGTAAAGGTCGTCAGTACATTCCCTGTAGGGGAACTTTGGTGTAGGTCAGGGATTCTTAATAGGCAGCCCGCAGGCCAAATCTGGCCGCCAGACAATCCTATCTGGCCCGTGAACAATAGTCATTATATAGTGCAATACAGTGCATTGCATGTAAGATCAATCTGAATGAGATCAGTAAAAATTGCAAAATACTTGTTTATTTTGGGGGTTTTCCTTGGCAGATCAGTGCACAAAAACATTGCGGCTTATCAAATAAAATGTTATTTTTAGTTCCGCTATAAATTGGTCTTGCGGCCTGTGAAAGAAAGGTGGATAAGAGAACCGCCGACATCTGGTGTACATCTTTCTAATCGCACACATCCTCAACTTGTTTGTATTCAGGGATTGTCACGACTTAACGCTACTGAGTTGATGGGGCACGGATGGTGGTAGGTGACTTCATATAACACCGCTTTGTGCTACGGTTCCGAGTAGGGACCGGTAAGAACACAAGGGGCAGCGTCTTAAGGAAGACAAGCAAATTTGCGGCTCGCTGTAAAGCCATAAGATTACTTTCACGGCTCTGGTGGACGGCTCCGTATGGGTCCATATGGCTTTTACTGCTCCGTACGGGTCTATTGTTCGGCCCCGTACGGGTTCGTACAACTCCATAAGGCTTGTTCACGGCTCCGCATAGGTCTGTGCCACAGCTATACGGGTTCATTGAAAGCTCCGTTACGGGTCTATACTGCTTCATAGCTAAGCTTTACCGGTCCATACAGCCCCATTGTATGGGTCCATACAGTACCTTAGCTAAGCTTTACCGGTCCATACAGCTCCATTGTATGGGTCCATACAGTACCTTAGCTAAGCTTTACCGGTCTATACAGCTCCATTGTATGGGTCCATACAGTACCTTAGCTAAGCTTTACCGGTCCATACAGCTCCATTGTATGGGTCCATACAGTACCTTAGCTAAGCTTTTACGGTCCATACAGCCCCATTGTATGGGTCCATACAGTACCTTAGCTAAGCTTTACGGTCCATACAGCTCCATTGTATGGGTCCATACAGTACCTTAGCTAAGCTTTACCGGTCCATACAGCTCCATTGTATGGGTCCATACAGTACCTTAGCTAAGCTTTACCGGTCCATACAGCTCCATTGTATGGGTCCATACAGTACCTTAGCTAAGCTTTACCAGTCCATACAGCTCCATTGTATGGGTCCATACAGTACCTTAGCTAAGCTTTACGGGTCCATACAGCTCCATTGTATGGGTCCATACAGTACCTTAGCTAAGCTTTTTACCGGTCCATACAGCTCCATTGTATGGGTCCATACAGTACCTTAGCTAAGCTTTATGGGTCCATACAGCTCCATTGTATGGGTCCATACAGTACCTTAGCTAAGCTTTACCGGTCCATACAGCTCCATTGTATGGGTCCATACAGTACCTTAGCTGCTTTACCGGTCCATACAGCTCCATTGTATGGGTCCATACAGTACCTTAGCTAAGCTTTACCGGTCCATACAGCTCCATTGTATGGGTCCATACAGTACCTTAGCTAAGCTTTACGGGTCCATACAGCTCCATTGTATGGGTCCATACAGTACCTTAGCTAAGCTTTACCGGTCCATACAGCTCCATTGTATGGGTCCATACAGTACCTTAGCTAAGTTTTACGGGTCCATACAGCTCCATTGTATGGGTCCATACAGTACCTTAGCTAAGCTTTACCGGTCCATACAGCTCCATTGTATGGGTCCATACAGTACCTTAGCTAAGCTTTACCGGTCCATACAGCTCCATTGTATGGGTCCATACAGTACCTTAGCTAAGCTTTATGGGTCACGGCTCCTGTCTTTACTGCCCCACAGGATCTACATGGGGTAACGTACAGTGTACGGTAAACTCGCAAGTGAAACCACCAGCAGCACAGCTGTGTGGTAATGTGATAATAGATCAAACTCTATAGGAAGTGTAACTTCAGGGAAGGTAATTTCCTCTTGTACCAGTAGCCAATAGCTACACAGATCCGCGGCCGCTATTTTTACTGGGATGCGTACTAAATACTGCGGTAGTTTTTCCCACACTATAATAGCCCCATAATACTGATAGCTAATCTGACAAGGACGCGTAATGAGTACAGCAGTAGTCCCTTATGCATAGCCACTAGCTTAGTAGCTCCATGGTGAACAGAAGTTAACGGTCCGTATAGCATACGCAGTACGTTAACACTATTGTGAATTTAACTCCAGCGATTAGGTTAAGGGTTTACGGTATGCTTGTTAGACAGTCCCATGATCATGGTAGCTGTTAAAACGTTTACGTTAAATGTAAACGCCTTTATAAAGCAACTTCACGTGGCTCGCAGCTTCACGGCATGTTAATTAATAACCAGTATAGCGTACTGTATCACTTTTCTCCACATCCATAGCGGCTCCATAGTCCCAAGGTTCTAACAACCTTCTTAAGTTAATGGCCCTAATAGCATATGCCGTACATAACACCATATCTGTTAAGATGCTGATATGAGTAGCCAGCGGCAATTCGGTTCCACAGCTGCAACAGCCTGTTCTAAGTTGACAGCGTGTATAGTATATGCAGGACGTCAACATCTTATTACAATAATTTGATAAGGTTAATAGCCGACGTCAACATAGCATACGCGGTACTTTAACGAGACACTAAAACAGTCTATAACCGTATGATCTATAGCCACCGGCTCCACAATTCCACGGTTGCAACAACCGGTCCAACGTTAACGGCCCGTATAGTATACGCCACACATTAACACTATATTGGAACAGTTGTAACAAATTTTTAATGTTAACGACTTATATAGTATTCGCCATACTTTAGGTTAATAACTGGACAGGCTGTAGCCACCAGCCCCACGCTTCCAAGAACCTGTTCAATGTAACGGCCCGTATTGCTTACAGTGCATTATAACACCATTTAGAATAACCTTTTCAGGTAAATGGACTTTCATTAGTTAATGGCCCTACTGTGTACGGTGCTAGTTATCTTCATGGCCATAGCCAATGGCTTATGGCTCTGCAATCTTGCTGCTCTGACCTCTCAGGCACAATTTGACCCTCGTTGTCGTGGTGCCGTTAAGACCTCATCAAACAAACAAACAAACTTACGGCTCAAAGCCTTGCGAGTTAGCGACCCGTATAGTATAGCATACGTTTTCCATTTAACTCATTAACCCAAATTTATAGTACCAGTCAGACCCACAAAATTGTATTGTCTGTATACTTTTCAACCACTCAGGTCTCCACGACCAGTCGGGTTTACTCGTATGTTTAAGTCAGTAAGGTTTAAACGTACTTAATTCGTAGCCAACCTAGGCTCATGCCAGCAAGGTCTTGCATCTACAGTGAGCACTTGAGCAACGTAACGAGGAGACAAGTTTTCCTCCCAACTGTTCATGTTGGCCGGCTAATGACCCACTTTTCATACGCTGTTACTCTAACGTCAGACTTTACCGGAATGAAGTTACACATTCTCACCTGCCTCGTTGCTCCTTGGCAATTGCGTGCTGTCTCGGCAATTATTTTGTGCGCTGACACTATATGAAGACAAGTGTCTCTTTATACTCTCCACAGCTGTAACCATGGGCTCCACACTTTTACTGTTGTAAGAGCTTTCCAGAGTTAATGGCCTATAGAGCATACGAGTAGCTTCTCTGAGTTAATGGCCTGAAACTTTTCCCAAATTATCATGGCACTTTACTGGCAACATGGACAACCTCAGTAGGGCATCCAGGGTAGCCAGGCGCACACTGGACGTACCCAGGTGCAGCATTGGCAAGAGGTTGGTTTACTTTGCCCAGGACTACCGCAAGTTGTGCTATGCTAGCTGACCGTGTGAACCCCTGCAGACTTGCACTATGCAATGACTGAGATGTAGTGGCGTGGCAAGACCGCATGTGGCTTAATGAGCAGCTTTTAAAAAAAGTTACTGCAAGAGCAGAGGAGGGAAGCACCGATTGACGGTCCTCTTCCCCCACCTCCTCCTCCTCGGGCCTACCCTGCGGGTTTCGCCAACATCCGGCATTTTGCTCACTTCACTCCCCCGGTCCTCTCCACAGCAGAGTAGGGATCAAGAAAGACACCTAAAGAGTTTTTTGCTTTCTGCAGACTTTACTAAGTGCAGAGGTGCTATTTGTGCACCTTCTCCCAAAGAAGGTCATTTTTATCTTTCCCCGGGAGCAGGTACTCGTACCATTGCTTTCCACGCCTTCAGTCCCTTCAGAAAACGGGGTATGATGCCCAACCTGGCATCTTTAGAATTGCTTTAAAAGTATGCAGCTGATGCTTGGCGATGCTAAAGCGTTCTTCGTTTCGTTACATAGATCTCATCGTACAGTGTCGCGAGATGCTATCTCACAGTGGGTCATCCAAACTAATCTTAAAATGGTCGCCGTTGTTCCTGGAACAGCCAGGGTATGCACTCAGGGTAGAGGCATAGCCTCTTTCACGGGATTATTCATGCAGTCGTTTGGAAAAAGCCTGCACAATTACTCCTTGCATTTGCTTGACTTAATACTTTAGGAAGTTCGTGTTACCCGCTAACTTTTGCTTTAGCAAAGTTGTGCGCTAACGATTTTTTTCCTCGGTTAGCAAACACATGCCTCGTTTTCAATCGTGTAATTACTAACCAGTTCCGTCTCGTGCATGAATTCGGTGAGTTTCATTGCGTTATTTTAGATACTGCTATAATGTTTATATTGTGTCCGAACGCTCTTTTAAATGGCATGTTTTCTGACTTTCTAACTCGGGTTCATGCAACAATTACTTCAGTTACTGATAACGGATAGTGACCTGTTCAGTTTGACTGTAACTAGGAGTATTTTATTATTGTTTAGTAATTCATATTCAGAGGTTTTTCGTCCTGAGAGAATAAGGAATCTAGTCCTTTAAGTAGGAAAACTAGTTCGAGTATAAGGACCAGCATTTTGTGTGGGCTTTGACCTGAATAGCATATTTATAGCATGGAAGGTAACATATAGCTTGAAGTAAATTTACCCCGCTTCCCATAGCGGGGATATTTACGAGAGTTATACTTACCATCCATGCATCCCGGCCTGGTCTGGCTGGGTTGGTAACTACGTTTTTAATTCTGTTAGAAGTGCATTAGAATTAGGTTATTGGACCAGATTGCATATTTATAGCATAGAAGATAAGTATAACTCTCGTAAATATCCCCACTATGAGAAGCATGGTAAATTTGAGGTCAAAGGTCACTTAAAAAAATTATGTCGAATTTTTAAAGAGAGCTCATGACAAGTTACAACTTGGTGCTCCTTTTCTTCAGTGATAACCCGTTCGTATATATGGGTACCAGTGAAGTTCATGGCGCTGATCTCGAGTTGCTGCGGGAGAATTTGACTGGTCATTGTAAAGCACTTTGAGTACGAATTCAGCATAGAAAAGCACTATATAAGAACGGTATTATTATTATTAGATTTATTATTGTTTATTATCATTATGTTTATTATTATTATTATGTTTATTATTATTATGTTTATTATTATTATTATGTTTATTATTATTATTATGTTTATTATTATTATTATGTTTATCATTATTATTATGTTTATTATTATTAATATTGTTATTATTAATATGTGCTTATTATGTTGATGTTATCATTAGATAATTAGCACAGCAGGAAGAACTTGTGATCCAGAATGGATGAGTTTATGAGGTGAAATGTGTGGAATTTTATGCTAACAATTTGGTGAATTTTAGGTGTGCTGTTATGTGATCTAACTCAAACTTGACAGTTTTTATTATAGTGGCCCAGGATTTAGATTTTCCAAAGGTTAAATTGGAAATGTTACATTGCAAAGGGTAGATTGCAAAGGATAGATTGCAAAGGGTAGATCGCAATGGGAAGATTGCAAACAGTAGATTGCAAAGGATGGACTACAAAGTAGATTACAAGGTAGATTACAAAGATGAAGGAATCTAATGCTAACAATTTGGTGAATTTTTGGTGTGCTGCTATGTGATCTAATTTTCTGAAATAACTAAACTTGACAGAGAAGATGTTTTTATTATAGTGGTCCGGGATTTAGTTTGTTGTTTAGAATTTCCTCGGAATTCATTAGGTTTTGAAATTGTAGTTGATGTTAAATTTTACATACAGGGTAGGCTGTGATAATAGACAATAATTGACATTTTACCTTTTAAAAAATATATAGTTTTGATACGATTTAATGTAATTGTGGTACTTTAAACAAATTGTTAATCCTTTCTGCAAGTTTCCCTTACAAAAGTTGATGGCCAACACTGAACTGGAAGGAAAGGATGGAAATATGGGCTGTCAAGTTTGTCACTGGCATGCATGGAACAGGCTAACTTTTCAAAGTGCATGGGCATGAAAACTCTCAGAATAGAAATTTTCTCCAAGTTATTCTTTGTGGTTTAACGGTCATCAGATTGGCAATTTAGAGGTCATCAGATTGGCAATTTAGAGGTCATCAGATTGGCAATTTAGAGGTTATCAGAATGGCAATCTAGAGGTCATCAGATTGGCAATCTAGAGGTCATCAGATTGACAATCTAGAGGTCATCAGATTGGCAATCTAGAGGTCATCAAATTGGCAATCTAGAGGTCATCAGATTGGCAATCTAGAGGTCATCAGATTGACAATCTAGAGGTCGTCAGATTGGCAATCTAGAGGTCATCAGATTGGCAATCTAGAGGTCATCAAATTGGCAATCTAGAGGTCATCAGATTGGCAATCTAGAGGTCATCAGATTGGCAATCTAGAGGTCATCAGATTGGCAATCTAGAGGTCATCAGATTGGCAATCTAGAGGTCATCAGATTGGCAATCTAGAGGTCATCAAATTGGCAATCTAGAGGTCATCAGATTGGCAATCTAGAGGTCATCAGATTGACAATCTAGAGGTCGTCAGATTGGCAATCTAGAGGTCATCAGATTGGCAATCTAGAGGTCATCAGATTGGCAATCTAGAGGTCATCAGATTGGCAATCTAGAGGTCATCAGATTGGCAATCTAGAGGTCATCAGATTGGCAATCTAGAGGTCATCAGATTGGCAATCTAGAGGTCATCAGATTGGCAATCTAGGTCATCAGATTGGCAATCTAGAGGTCATCAGATTGGCAATCTAGAGGTCATCAAATTGGCAATCTAGAGGTCATCAGATTGGCAATCTAGAGGTCATCAGATTGACAATCTAGAGGTCGTCAGATTGGCAATCTAGAGGTCATCAGATTGACAATCTAGAGGTCGTCAGATTGGCAATCTAGAGGTCATCAGATTGGCAATCTAGGTCATCAGATTGGCAATCTAGAGGTCATCAGATTGGCAATCTAGAGGTCATCAGATTGGCAATCTAGAGGTCATCAGATTGGCAATCTAGAGGTCATCAAATTGGCAATCTAGAGGTCATCAGATTGGCAATCTAGAGGTCGTCAGATTGGCAATCTAGAGGTCATCAGATTGGCAATCTAGAAGTCATCAGATTGGCAATCTAGAGGTCATCAGATTGGCCATCTAGAGGTCATCAGATTGGCAATCTAGAGGTCATCAGATTGGCAATCTAGAGGTCATCAGATTGGCAATCTAGAGGTCATCAGATTGGCAATCTAGAGGTCATCAGATTGGCAATCTAGAGGTCATCAGATTGGCAATCTAGAGGTCATCAGATTGGCAATCTAGAGGTCATCAGATTGGCCATCTAGAGGTCATCAGATTGGCAATCTAGAGGTCATCAGATTGGCAATCTAGAGGTCATCAGATTGGCAATCTAGAGGTCATCAGATTGGCAATCTAGAGGTCATCAGATTGGCAATCTAGAGGTCATCAGATTGGCAATCTAGAGGTCATCAGATTGGCAATATAGAGGTCATCAGATTGGCAATCTAGAGGTCCCAAGTTCAATACCTGGTGGGTCTTTATTCACCAGTGCTTCACAACTGATATTTCAAACGGCCGTGGACATCTATTAAAACCTTAGCTCTTGAGAAAGGGATGTTAAATAACCAATCTACCTACGTTGTGTAGGTTTGGTGATCAAAAACTAAAAGAGGTCATGTATTCTACAGGGTGAATTCAAGGGTAACTTGGAATATTGATAGGCATTCTTAGGCTTTATATGCAACACTTATTTTCAAACTTTGTTTCTTTCATTGAAAATACATTGAAGCTCATTGTTTTTGTACTGTTTAGTAAGTTTTCATTATACTGAGAGTTGAACAAAAAATGGTTTATATGAAGATTTATACAACTCTGCACACTGTTTATATGTCTCATAACTGCTAATTTTTGTATATTTGCAATTACAATTTTTGAGGCATTGCCATGGCTCTGTACTTAAACGTACCTGGTGTGTAAAGAAGTAATAAGACTTAATACTATCCGAATGATTTTTAGAAATCAATTATGGAAGAAGTCTGTAAAGGTCTACAGGCATTTAGATGCTACATTAGCTCAAGTGTTTAAATTGAGTTTCAAAATGTATCCTAAAATTTGGTTGATTTGAGCATTTCACAACTTTTTGATTATTCAGGCATTGTATGCAAATTGTTGTGCTTGTTTATGTCTTTTAATTGTTTTTCATTACTTGCAGTTGTTCAGCAAATTCTGACCAAAGTGTTTTGATTCTGTACTAAAAGATTCCAGCAGAAACAGACTTTCACATCATTTTCAGAGTTAAGGCCATTACACACCGAACGCGACACTGCGAGCGATTGTTTATACAAAATTGAATTAAATAAAGGAAAAGAAACATTTTGACCTCTTGTTTATAGAGAAGCATCGTCATCGCATGGCTATTCAGATGATTAAAATTAAATGAAAGGGCCTTTTTATGCCCATTAAGGCAAAATTTGCATCACGACAGAAAATCACACCCCACGAAAGCGAATTTCTCCAGTTTAAACAATTAGGCATTTCTAACAAATTTTTCAGTCTCATTATAAAGCCTCAATTGTAAACTTCATCGTGTGTAAGCAAAAAGTCAAAGCATCTTATAATATTTGTTTCCTGCCTGATTATCTAAAAAATTGCTCGCCGCGTCACGTTCGGTGTGTTACAGCCTTTAGGAACGAAATATAAAGTGTGAGCTGTTTCTTAAAATTTAGCTATAACACTGAAACTACTAGAGCTATTTCCAAACTACAAAGATTTGTATAAACTATTCAACTTGAGACCTTCATGCAAATTCAATCATAATGGGAAGATGTACGCAAGTCTATCATGGATTTCAAAACTTCATTTGAAGTCATAGACAAACGACACCAATAAGAAGGAGGATCTGTGTTGAGTTTTACGTCATAAATAATGTGTGGAGTCAGTTTTTAGCTCAACGATGACTACATCATTAAGTTTGTTCGGTTTGCTATCAAACTGCATATTGATGTATGTCAAGTTTGTAACCTTAACGATGACTACATTATTAAGGTTATTCGGTTTGCTATTAAACTGCATATTGATGTATGTCAAGTTTGTAACCTTAACGATGACTACATTATTAAGGTTATTCGGTTTGCTATTAAACTGCATATTGATGTATGTCAAGTTTGTAACCTCAACGATGACTACATCATTAAGATTATTCGGTTTGCTATTAAACTGCATATTGATGTATGTCAAGTTTGTAACCTCAACGATGACTACATCATTAAGGTTATTCGGTTTGCTATCAAACTGCATAGTGATGTATGTCAAGTTTGTATCCTCAATGATGACTTCATCATTGAGGTTATTCAGTTTGCTATCAAACTGCATAGTGATGTTTGTCAATTTTGTAATCCTGATTTTAAGAACACAATATTAGCTAGAGGCCTCTGGTTCAAACTTGGCGGTCTTCATTTGCCACTGCCTCACAAACAGCAAGGAACAGTCAATCCTAGCTGTTAAAAAAGGGATATAGAAAACCCAAGCTACCTACCTACATGTACCTACATGTACCTACATGTACCTACATGTACCTACATGTGCTTACATGTACCTGCATGTACCTACATGTACCTACATGTACCTACATGTACCTACATGTACCTACATGTACCTACATGTACCTACATGTACCTACATGTACCTACATGTACCTACATGTACCTACATGTGCCTACATGTACCTACATGTGCCTACATGTGCCCACATGTGCCCACATGTGCCCACATGTGCCTACATGTACCTACATGTACCTACATTTCAGGATGCAAAGTTATGCAACTTGACCATAAAATGAGCTGTTTCAAACAAGCTTTTGATGTTTCAAACAAGCTTTTGATGTTTCAAACAAGCTTTTGATGTTTCAAACAAGCTTTCGATGTTTCAAACAAGCTTTCGATGTTTCAAACAAGCTTTGGAATAATGGATATCTAGCTTAATTGTAAAAGATTGTATTTTCCCTGATTTTATATGTCAATATCACAAATTATAACCAATGCAATATTTCATAGCTGTAATAATGTCTCAGTATCAAGCATGTTTCAGGGAGTTAATCTCTTAAGTTTACTGTAGAAGATACTTTTAAAAAACATGATTTTTGATGATTTTACATTGTTTATCGACAACTAAAATCATCTTTCTTTATAAAGAGCATTGCTCTGTTATTGAAAAATTGTGATTGGGTTGGGGAATCATTATTTTGGTTTTGGATCTACCCCCTACCCCATCTAAAGAAACACCCTTGAGGTAACAATTGTTCCCTATTATCAATAGTGTATGGATTTACCTGGATCTCAAAATTGTATAGACGGACAACAGGGTACATATACTTTTTTTTTATACCAGTTACAAATTTTCAGAGGGTTCTGCATTCTCAATGTTAATCAATTTTGATTTAAGGGTGGTAAACTTTTCAGTAGAATTGTAAAATATCAGTACATTTTGTGGAAAATTTTCCAATTGTCCCCCCCTTCCCCACCACTATATGGATGAGAAGCCACATGCTCCACAATCTGGATGAGAATTATGGCCCTGGTACAGAGCATCCCTTGCAGTTGGCATGAAGCTGTGGGTGAAAAAAAAATTAGCCATCAGCACCATTTTACTATCAATCTTTTGTCTCTGAATTTTTGTTAATATGCTGGGAATAAAGTAGCTTGTTGGTCTTTGTAGGGGTGGGAAAGTGGCTTCATCTCAGGTTTCCCCTGGTACCTCAAAGTCAATGTGACTGTCCTACACATGCCTCACTCCCTGGTTACGTTTCATTTCATTGCATCAGCATTTAAAAAAAATTGTTTTCTTTTATTTTGATTGAAGATTTCCAAATTTTACTTACGTTTTTTTGATGCCATAAATGCATGTGTAGATAACAATTTTCTATGTTTTGTATTGTACAAACTTATCCCCATGGGGGTTTATATTGACAATTAATCCTTGTCATAAGTGTATATTTATGCAGATGTTTTACATGTGAATGGCTATTATAATCATATTTGCTTCTATTCGCTAACAAGACTGCTGCAAAAAGTAGGGTCTTGAAAGTCAAATTGTAAAGTTGATATCTTTTTCTAATTGGTTTATTTTGAAAAGAACCACTTATTTTCATTGAAGTTCAGTATTGTTACCATAAATCGTTTTTGAAGAAAAGTTTATGTTGGTTTCTATTGAATTCGGAGAGACACTAATTCTGTGCAGGGGATTATAGCAACAGTGGTCATAATTAACCTTTGAAATGTTTTGAATAGATTTTACCTAAAAACTAAGCTTGCTAGATTTGACCTTTCGGAATTGAAAAAAATTCATTCCAGAATTACACTACCTGCATTTTATTTGTAAATTTTGATCATTTGGGATGGGACATATTGAATTTTATTTTGTTGAATTTGATATTAAAAAACCTCAAGATTGAAATAATTGAAAAGTGCATAAAATTGTCTTCAATTTGATTCTTTATTTTCTCTGATAATTTTTAGAGGTTTTTTATTTCTGTAAACAATTTTTGCTATCAAGTAGTTACCGGGCTCCACCACCACCCAAAAAAAGAAGAAGGGTATGTCTTTTTTCATTAATTTTGTTTGGATACCTGAAAAATTAATTTAGATTGAACTTTGTGGAAGAATTTCAAAGTAACAAGGAAAAATTGGTTTATTTTGGTCATATAGAGTAAACTTTAATACTAGAAACAATGCTTTCCTGCCCTGAAATGTCTGAAACAGAAGAAACAATGGAGGTAAAAACAGAAATCCAAAAACCTGGTTGGAATAAAAATGTGAATGACAAAGACAGTAACTACTGAGTATGACTATGAGCTCAGGGTGGTAAGGTATGTTCTGTATACAGTGTTGTGTAGGTTTAGTAGAAACGTGAAGTGTGTAAGATAGACTATCAAGAAGTTTAATGCAAATTTGTGTAAAGAAAAGTAAAAGCAGAGATCATTTGAAGAAAATAAAAGAGAATTTGATAATGTATTTTTGTGTGTTTTTAACATTATTTAATGTACAGTTTAGTAGGACTGTGTGGTAGATACATGTGGGGACCAGGTACATTATCCATACTTTTTTATCAGTGGACAATTGTTGTACCAACACCTACACATGCATGCTGTTCTTCTTTTTTGAGAAGGAAAAAGATTCTGCTCAAAGTTTTAACATTTGGTTACCTACAATTGTTTGACAGTAAGCTTCACCTGTGTGCATTGGTGGCCCAGTGAGGTGCTATGGGGAGCCAACATAATGCTCCCCACTATGACAGACTTCGCATAGGCAAAATTAGGTTTGTTGTTAACACAGCCTTTCCTCCTCTTGACATCAGACTACTCCTTTAGCACTTATTACCTTTTTGTGGTTCCGATGTTAATAGCATAAAGAAATATTCCCATGGTTTTTTGTAAAATTGTATTTGAAAGAACACACTTTTAGAGTTAATTTGGTACAAAAATCAAATTGATATCATATTATGTTCAGGAGATATGGATTTTAAAATTTTAAAGTTTTTGTACAGTATGATGCAATTTGTACAGTATGATGCAATTTGTATTTGATGTCATAGAGGCAATTCCATTGCAAATATTTATGTATTTCTTTGAACGTTAATTGCTTATTTCCGTATGATTAGAAACAATTTTCCAAAAGTTATTGAAGTAGGGCATATTTGGCAATGTATATAAATACCTAACTTTCATCAATTAATTTTTCCTAGAAGGTTTTACTCCTAAAAAAACGATGATAGATTTGAATGAAATGCATCAATTTTGTGGGAGAATGTGTCGCTGTGATGTCATACTGAGCCTTTTCCTATTCATTTATTGGCATTTTTTGTAAACTTTCAAATTTGAATATCTCCTGGTAGGAATAACATATCAACATGATTTTTGCACTAAATTGTTTCTAAAATGTTCTCTTTATGAAAGGCTAAAAAAAACTGGGAATATTCTTTTAAGGAACCTATGCAGTCATGCTGGCATGTATGGTTGGCCATGCGCTTCATAATGTCTCCTAATGTTATGTTGAAGAAAAATCAATTCTCAAGTCATAACAATTCCATTTCGTACGTCTAAAGCTAATTGGCTGTTTCCTTTAGACGTATGAATAGATATAATTTTACGCGTGAAAACTTATTTCGTTTAAAGGATAGAGCCAATCAGCGACCCTTTTTAGACATATACAATGGTATTGTTACTTCGTAAAAAATTATTTTTATGACGTAAGAATTAATTTTTGGTTCGCATGCGAAGCATAATACAAACCTATGTAATGTAATGGCGATTACGTCCGTCCGGCCGTCCACAGTTTTTCCTGAGATTTCTTTAGAAATGTTAACATTGTTTTGAAAATTTCTCAGAAAATATTAAAGTTTCTCTAGAGTTCCTTTAGAAAAAGTTAATGCTTCTTCAGATATCCTTATGGAAGGTTAGAATTTCCTTATAAAATGTAAAAGTTTTTCAGAGATACTTAAAACAGGATTGAAGATTAGTTTCCTTAAAAAGTCTACAAAACATTTGATATTTTCTTAGAAGATAACTGTAAAATGATATAATTTTCCAATATTCTTCAGAGATCCTCAAATCTCTTGTAGCACTTGAGATTTAAAATCCTTAAAATTCTTCAAAATATTTGGGCACCAACAGTTGTATCAGGGGGATTTTTAAACTCCACCTTTATTATTGTGCTCATTTGCATAAAGTTGCTACAGTATATGACCTGACCAGACTTTTTTTTTAATACTTAGTCTGCTTAGTCAGGGAGTGTGACAGGATGTGATTGCATATGGACATAGGGAGGGATGCCATGTGGGTCATGGATGGGTGCCATGAGGGACATATGATATAATATTTACCATCTTGTATACACCAATGACTATATCAGGCATAATTATTTGACTCCACCTTTTTTTTCTTTTTTAACAACTCATTTGCATATACAGTAAGTTATTATATGAACTGACACTTTCATACTGTACATAGTATGCTCGATCAGGGACTGTGCACAGCTAGGATAAGACTTCTTATGGAGCCTATGGGTTGTCATGTGAGACATAGGGTGGCTGCCATGTGAGACATGGGGTAAGATGCCATCTGGAACAGCATGGATTGCCTTGTAGGATATATGGTGGAATGCCATGCAGGACATAGGGTGGAATGCCATGGGATGGAATGTCATGTGGGACATGGGATGGAATGTGGGACATGGCATCCCACTCCATTTCAACAAGTCATTTGCATATAAGTTATTATATGAACTGACACTTTCATACATAGTATGCTCAGTCAGGGACTGTGATAGCTAGGATGAGACTTGTTATGGAGCATATAGGATGTCATGTGGGACATGGGGTGGGATGCCATGTGGGACATGGGGTGGGATGCCATGTGGAACAGGGTAGAATGCCATGTGGGACATGGTGGGATGCCACAAGTAACACAGAGTGTGACATAGGTTGGGATGGGACATGTGGTGTGATGCCATGTGGGACATGGGGTGGGATGCCATTTGGAACAGGGTATAATGCCATGTGGGACATGGTGGATGCCACAGGTAACACAGAGTGTGACATAGGTTGGGATGCCATGTGTGACATAAGGTAGAATGCCATGTGGGACATAAAGTAGGATGTCATTGGGAGGGATACCATGTGGAACATATGGTGGGATGCCATGTGGGACTTCAGGTGGGAAGCCACTGATGTGGAACACAGGGAGGGATGCCATGTGGGACATAGGGAGGGCTGCCATGTGGTACACATGGTTGGATTAATGTGGGACATGCATGTAGGATGGGATCCACGTGAGTCATAGCGTGGGATGTCATGTGGGACATATGGTGGAATGCCATGTGGGACACATGGTGGAATGCCATGTAAGACACTGTATGGTGGAATGCCATGTGGGACAAGGCATGGGATGTCATGTTGGACATGAGGTGGGATGTCATTTGGGACATGGGATGTGGGACATAGGGTGGAATGTCATGTGGGTCATAGGATGGGATGCCCTGTGGGACATATGATGGAATGCCACGTGGGACATGGGGTGTCATGTGGGACATGAGGTGGGATGCCATGTGGGAGATATGGTGGAATGCCATGTGGGACATGGGGTGGGATGTCATGGGGTGGGATGCCATGTGGGACATAAGGTGGGATGCCATGTGGGACATGGGATGCCATGTGGGACTTAGTGTGATATGCTATTTTCATAATTGGCTGGGTCATATAATATGGGTGTCAATACATGACGGTATTTACCATTGTAGTTCTTAGAAGTAAAAGACGTCTGAAAATTAGTTTTGACACATAAAATTATGTCTATTCTTATGCCTAAGGAAACAAGCCAATTAGCTACCCGTTTTAAACATGAAATGCAATTGTTACAACGTAAGAAGTGATTGTTATGGTGTAGAATTGATTTTTCTTTGGCATAACATTAGAAGACGTTATGACCCGATGGCCAACCGTGGCTTGTGTATGTGACCGCAAGCTTGTAAGCACGATATCGCAAGAATAATACACTGGATTCATGTCATATGTGTTCACATATAGCCCATTGTCTGTAGATGTGTCCTCTTGTTTATAGTAGTCGTGTCATGCATATTAATGAGTGGGCAGACTTAAATGTGAAAATCTCGAAATGCTCATATTTTAACAACTAAATGTCTGTTGGCATAATTAGGATGCTAAATTGTGTGCACATGTTCATTGTTTAAAAACATTGATTTTCATTAATATGCATAGAGGGCAGGGCTTAATATTATTTTGATGAAAATATTTTGTAACTATGGTATCTCCAGAATGGTACCCTCGATTAATGTACCATTAGGTATGCAGATATCCTATGATCTGTAGATGTGCCCCATTGTTTTTGGTGTTGATATAATACATATTAATGGTATAGGCAGGGCTTAATATTAATTTGCTAAAAAGAGCTGGTAAACACGATATCTAAAGAATGATATACTGGAATCATATCATGTGTGGTGCACAAATAGCCCATGGTCTGTATATGTGTCCTATTGGTTTTGTGGCATTGTCATGCATATCAATGTAAAAATTGTCAAATGCTCATATTGTAACAACTTCACGTTTGTTTTGATTTATACTTGGTATATCTCTGTTTTTAGCTAGTGTATACATATTCATCATACAAAATAGTTAAATATCATTAATGTACATAGTGGGGCTCAGTGGTTTTGCTGAAAAGAGCTTGTAAGCACAGTAACTCAAGGACACTTCATTGGATGCAGGTCATATGTGGTAGACAGATAACCCATGCTTGTGTGCCCTATTGGCTGTGGTGGTAATGTCTTGCATATTGCTTAAAGTGGGGTGGGAGGCTTAATATAAAATAAGGAAAAGCTTGAAAAAGTTTTGTCAACAGGTTCTATTTTATTGATGTATCATGTACATGATGGGCAAGGCTTATGTATATGTTATGAAGCAGTATTTCGTAATATACTATGCAATGCCAATTAGTATAAATCAATCAACAATGAAAGAATGTATCGGAACCACTAAACATTTTGGTTTTCTTTTTTCCTCCAACCCAGAATGCACCAGCAATTTTGGCTTTGACAACTTTTAAATTAGAGAAAGGTGACATGGGTCACCATTTTATTGATGAAGCGGTATCTTTACAGAAAAATAGATGAAATTTCTTGTTAACAATTTATGGATGGTATATTAACTTGATAATTGTAGGGCTTCGCTTAATACCATCATACAGCATGTGCTAATCATCCAACACATAACTATATATCCATTCTTGTATTCTCACCCCCCCCCCCTCCCCACCGAAGCTCACTTTCCCATTTCCAGACCACCACAACTGCCACAGTACCCCTTCCTCCAAATAAATTAAGATTTTGTTGTAACCATTATTTGAACCTTTATTTGTGGGATGTTTTGTTTATAGGATCAACAGACAATGACTGATATAAAGAGTGCATGGAGGCGCCTCTTGGCATGGAGCTATGGTTCCATTCTTCTGAAACTTTGGTAGTTTGGTGGTGGATGTTGCACCGATGTGTCAAAGCAGCATAGGGCTCCTCAGAACAACAAGATTGAAGCCTTTCGCCTGGTATATGTTTGTTCATTCTTTCTGTAAAGAATTCGCTCGCAGTAAAATTGTGGAGCTTTATTCATGTCATTCCTGGTTCAGAAAAAAAAAAAAACTTTCATTGAAAGCAACGAATTCTGAATCGTCACCATGCAATTTGTGTGCATTTCTGTCTTGTTGTTTGGTGCTAGAGGCTTTTCAACTAATGACGAGAAAGGAATTATTGAAGGAGAAAGTAGTGATATATTAACACGGATGGAAAAGTTAGAGGTAAGACCATGTAACTGTCACCTCACTGGTAAGACAAACTGATTCCAAGGAATTGTTTAGTGGTCAAGGAAGTTCATCAAAAGTACTTGCAAAGAAAAAAATGGTGAAAAAAGCATTCCAAAATATTATTCAGTTTAAGCTTTTTTTTTTTCTTCTCATGTATGCAATCAAGACTAGTTGCGATACCATATTATCTGATCATCACATTCCTCAAAGTCTTTGCGTATTTGATTGTATCCAAGTTATCCTGAAATTTGGTGGTTTAGAAACCCGGGAGGGGGAGACATTTCCATATGTGAGGTATATATACATGAGCAGTTGCCTTTTTTCATAATTTTCTTGGTGCAGGTTTTAAAAATCCAATCTCGCATACTGCTTGTCTCAAACAAATTGCATATTTTCATACTCCATGGAGTATCAAAAATCATTTATTTTCATACTACAGGTATCAAAATTCACCTATTTTCATACTGCAGGTCTTAAAAATCATTTTCATACTGCAGGTATCATGTAGTCATACTGCAATTACCAAAACAAATCTCTCATACTGCAGTTCACTTTTAAAATTCTCTGTGGCACATACCTATCACTTTAGTATGGAAGTGCCCCCCCTGTGAAAATTTACCAATTTCTGGCAATTGAAACAGTTTTTGGAGTGTTTGGCTTCTCAAAGTTGAAGAACTTTTCTTTATGTAATCGCAGTAGTTAATATTTTAAGAAATGGGGATCTCTTTAGATGCATGGAGAGCAAACCTCGGATCATTTGATGCGGTGAAGTTACAATCTGCAGGAAATGTACTATTAATACCAATTCCATTAACATACTATGCACTCGTACAATACCTCTAAGACTTATTTTCACATGCATAGCAACTATTGATATGTTCAGGGGACGTTAAGACAAATCCCTGGCCAGAAACAAAAAGAACAACTTTCACAAATGTAAGTGTTGATCATGCTCACTTTAAGGACATTATGTTAGGTCTTATACATGAAATGAAGTCTATGAATGAAAAGATGGACATCATACTGCAAGAGTTCTAGGGGATGAAGGAAAAGATAAACCACTTTGATAAACGGTGTAACAAATTAACTTCTAAAAACACAGAACTTCGAAAGAAAATAGACAATTTGGAAGCACGGAGTCGAAGAGAAACCTGATCTTTCATGGTATCACTTAAAGTGGAAATGAATCGTGGGACGATTGCGAACAAAAAGTAGGACATCTTTTGAGAAATAAATTAGGTAGCAATGAGGAAAACATCAGCTTTGAAAGGGAGCATCATTTACATGCATTATCATCCCCTCGGCCCATTATCGCGAAATTTTCCCGTTAAAGGACAGGATGAAAGTGTGGAAGGAAGCAGTAAAATTGAGAGGTCAAGGGGAAAGAGTCAGTGAGGATCTCACAAAAAGAGTGTGTTATATACGCTCCAAACTTTTCCATTTTTCGTCACAAGCTAGAAAGAAAGGACAACGTGCCAGTTTACGGTATGACAAACTCGTAATTGAACGCAAAACATATATCTATGACACCGAGAAATGAGAGTTACGTGAAGTCAGATAGGGTAGGCCGAGGCCCGGATAGTATTAATCATGATCACCATACACGCCAAAGCAATTGTTCACTTTTAGGTTGGAATATACAAGGATTGAATAGTAAGTGGGAACATACAGATTTTGTGGATTTTATTTCATCGTATGACGTTTGTTTTTCAAAAACTTGGTTAAACTTAAATAGCAAGATACAGCTCCACGGATATACACACTTTATAGTAACAAGGAATAGACCTGGTTTATCTACCTGGAATTCTGGCGGTGTCTCTGTTTTTGGTAAAACCCATTTAAATGCACACCTATGTCGACATTCTTGTTCCCATATTTGGCTGAAATTGAAAATGTTATCCCTGATACGATTTTGTATTTATGTGCTTTGTATATGCCACCAGAAAACTCGAATTATTCAATATATAAATTTTGGATGAAGTTGAGTAGAGGGTGATATAATACAATTAAAAACATCTCCTCAAAAAGTAGAGTTCATTGTCACTGGAGATTTTAAAGCCCGCGCAGGTATTCCGTCCAATTCAATTCATATGGAGGTCGCTGACCTTGTCGATGGAATCCCAGCTCCTTACGTAAAAGAAGATTATGTGATTCAAAGATCGTCAAAAAATGTAATTGCTAACAATTATGGGAAAAGGTGCTTCAATTTTGCAAAACTACTTCTTTAAGAATTTTGAATGGAGTGGTTGGTAAAGAAAGTGGTATAGGGAGCTTTGCATGTACAAAATACAATGGTAGTTGATTCAAAGAGCTTCCTGGTTGATTATATAATCTCATCGGACAATTTTATTTCAAATACAAGATCATTAGATTTACAAGTACTTAATAGATGTGAATCCGATCACATGCTTTTTGCTTTGTCACTCAACAGTTTAGCACAAGTAGAGAGCTCACATTCCCATGGCTCTAGTATGATCAAAGATGGTAATTAAAAATATCAAAACTCTAATATAATGAATGGTTTGACAAAGAATGTGTTCAAATGAAGGCTACGGTTCATAAAGCTCTTCGAAGGTATAGAAACTATTCATCGACCGAACGCAAAGCTAATTACATACGTTTAAGAAATCAGTATAATGATGTTATTCGTAACAAAAAGAATGGTCATAAAACAAAATTAGGAGGGATTTGGTTACGGCTGCTTGTAGAAACAATGCGAAATTCTAGAATTTCTTTAAAATCAGAAATAATTTCAATACTAATGCAATTAATGCCCATGATTGGCTGCAGTATTTCAGAGCTATATTTGATCATAGTTTTAGCAGCGATCCTGTTGATTTGTATTCAGCGACAGACATGACAGATAGTAGTAATATTAATATAGATATATTGAATGATGTTATTAATATAGATGAAATAAAACATTGTATACACGACTTGAAGAACTCTAAAGCACCTGGTATGGATGGGATACCCAATGAGTTCTTCAAAGCTCTGCCAGGGTGGATCATTGAAATATTCGTTACTCTCTTTAATGGCATTTTTAAAAATGGCATTTACACAGATTCCTAGGATATAGGTTTAATCTGTCCCATTTTAAAGAAGGGTACACTCTTAAAATACTCTGGTCAAATATGAACCGAATCGGTTCAAATTTGACCCCGGTTCGGGGTCCCAGGGGCACCGAACCGGTCCTGGTCATTTTGATCCAGAGTTTCGGTTCAAATAATAATGACCCGGTTCCGCTTCATTCTGTGAAACGAACCTGATAGCCGGTTCAAATCTTTTTAAACAGAATACTGGTCAAATTTTAATTTCTGATTAGATCAGCTGTTTAAAATGAACCTCCCTCTAGTCACATTGACTTTTTATAGTACGCCCAATAATGGAACCTATGAAATTTCAACCATTTTCTCCACTTGCTTTAAACCGAAACCAAGTTACCAACACAAGAAACGACTTAAAAGAAAACAACACATTTTTGTACATTTTATACTCTGCAAATAACTTTATTATGCACTTTAATTAAAACATGGAATGCTTTAATACATAATATAACAAGAAACAAGGACTCAAAAAAGTGCTTGACTTACATTTTTAGGAAAAATGCTTTAATTAATAACACTTCTTATACAGTTCAGTAGAGTTTCCAATACAACAAGACCAACAAGTAATAATTACCAAGAATAGTTTTGTTCAAAAGGTGCTAATTTAACGAAAACAGGTGGCAGCTAGAATTTTAGCACTATGTAGAGCGCATACCTCCACCCCCAGTTCATCCATCATCCAGAATATAATCTACCGCAGAATTCCTGGGTCCACCAACTTATATCCACAGACAATCTCCACCAACTTATATCCACAAACAATCTCTTTCTCACTACTGATGTGTATTGCCATTTGCATTCTAACCATTAGGATCTACCCTCTGATCATCGATTTCAGTTTTATTCAGGCTAAGCATTCATTGTTCGAGTTCTGTTCAGCCAAGATTCACATTTCATCATTTTCCTTTTATGCAAGCCAATTGTTTTGATTCTTATTGATACCAGAAACCGCTTGATCTGATTTTCTTAGAGCCAAAAAAATGATTGTGTTTATTTCTTTTCATGGCATGAATTCATTGTTTAGCGCATTCTATTGGAAAGTTTTAACTATATGAGTCTTGACACCCTAAAATAGATTACCCCTCCATTTCATCCCAACCCCTCAAATTCTGCCCTTCTTTTGTTCCTATATGACCAAAACTGTAATCACTTCTTCATTATGTGGTATCAAAACCCTACACTAATTATAATCAAAATCCAATCATCCCTTCTTCAGATATTTTTATGACTGACAAACGGACAAACAGATAAAGGACAAACGCAGACGATAACATGTAAAACAGCATAAACATTTTTTGTGTGTGTATTATTTGTGTATTCCCCAAGAGGTCTTATTTAGTTCTTGTTGACATAACTTGTTTTTCACAAAAATTCCCAGTCCATCAAATACACATATTCATTTCTGCATTATGATGAGCAACATAGATGTGATAAGCGTGTGCTGGTAATATTGCTGCAGCTACTGTAGCATGAGCTTGCAGAATTCATCAGCCCACTACAGTTTTCACGCCTTATGATACCACACAGTTTTCAAATTTTAAAAACCCTGGCAAAATGCTTTAATGCCTTGAAAAATACTACATCGAAAACCTCTACAAATTGTGTCACAAGATAAATAGCACTAGTAGAATAAAAACACAGTAATAAATTAGCATTGTAAAATACAGCACAAGTAAAATATCCCAACAGTAACAGAACACCATTTTTGTATACCTGTCAGTAAAATTTGAAATTAGCTAGTAAATCTGGTATCAGGTCAGTAAAACTTAAGACTTAGAATACCAATCAAGAAAGTTTGAAGCTGTTTTTGATTATAAAATGAAAAGACCCCCTCCCTCCCCAACAATTTCCCAGTTACAAGTAAAAATGGCACTGGTAAATTAATTCTCTATTAAACATTGCTCTTTAATCAGAAAAATCACTCACAATTTTTGGGAAATGTTGCCAAATTTTTCCAATAATTTTACAAAATTTCCAAATTAATACAGAGCAGCAAAGATATGTGTTCCTTTTGGGATGCTTTCTTGGTAAAGATGGACAGATGTAGTAGAAAATAATTTACTTGCTTTATAAAATCAATAAAAACGCTTGCTAAATAAGTCGAGATTGGCTAAAAAATGACCATTCGTATTGGCTTTTGAATTTTCAAATCTTGATAATCAACGAATGAACACACAATTACAATAAATTGGTCGCTACCTTCGTAGGCCAACGATAGCAAATGTCATCCCTGTAACGCAATATCACTTTTAGTCTAAACTTTTCCAGATTTTAACTCTCAACTAGGCAGAAATTATATAACTGGGAAGAACAAAGCTTCTAAGGTGGCAGTTTCCCCCGTTCCCCCTTGAATTTTCTTCATTTTCAGGCTAAAGTCTTTTGTTTTAGTGTGGCAAATGGGAAATGTTGCCATGAGTTTTCCATGAAATTTTCCAATAATTTCACAAAATTTTCCTTCAATATTATCCATTTCAGTCTAGAAATTCTTTAAAGTGGCAGTTCCCCTTGTGAGTTTTCTTCATAATTGGGCAAATTGCTTTTACTAGCATGTGGCAGCTTAACCCGAAACTTTTTCATCCTTTTTGGGAAATTTTATTGTCTTTCAAATTTACCATATTTTTCCATCTGTTTGTTAATAATTTTTCAATAATACCTCCCAAACTGGAAGAATGCAACGAGAAACAAAAAATTATCCTACTTCTCTGGGAAATTCCCTTCATTTTTGTCCAATTTTCTTTCGATTTAGGGACAATTTCTTTAAAATTTTGAGAAATTTCCTTCATTTTTGAGAATTTGTTGTACGCTGTCAAATTCTTCCAAACTTTCCAATAATCTCATCAAATTTTCAACAACAAAGTTTTATTCTTCTTCATTTTTTTTTTTTTTCTAAACAGGAAGACAGCTTGCAACCAAGAAGTGAAATCCTCTCAGGGGGGCAATTTTTTTCAAATTATTATTATTCGTCATCGATTTAAACATGTATAGCGCATTTTGCCAGGGCCTCCAAGCGCTGGACCCATTTAGCCACCTAAAAAGTTCCCATGCAGCCAGAAGAATAGGCGCTCAGGAATTAGACTTGATTGGGCCAGGATGGGATAAGATGGGAAGTGGATGAACACCACCTTTTCATGCTTCTTCTTCTCAAATAGTGTTCAGAGAACCAGGTAGGGTGTGACTGTCCTACCATCGGGACCGACGGATTCAAGTCTTCTCCGAAGGATGACGAACACCATTCAACCATTGCCACTTCTCTCAACAGCTGAATGCGATATGTTATTTTGAGGGCGTCAGTAAATCTGATATTTTACACCCCCCAGTTAAAATACTAACGCGCTTGAACTTTCTCTTTGAACAACGACAAAAGCTTGTTCTGGTGTCCGTCTCAAGCTCTGCCAATGCTGTATCTGCATCTGGCTCAGTCTCCAACAGTGCGGCATATTCAATGGTCCAATCCTTATGAAAACAAAATGGACAAGTAATCGATCTCCACCTCTTAATCACAGATACATAATACTTTTGGATCCCTACAGTAGAAAATTGATTAAGTAAATCATGATGTAAAATAATAAAATAATGATACTGTACCTTATATAATAGCCAAGACAATAGAAAGGCTAATGTCACAGGGGGCACAGGAGGGGAAATAACCACAAATATTTCCCAGGAAAATTGCATCGGTAAATTAAGTTTCCATCAAGCATTTAGATATGCAATTTTCAGGAAATATTCCTCTAACTTTAGAAAAATCTCCTTCAATTTTCAGGAAGTTATCTTCATTTTTGGACAATTTCCTTCATCCACGGGAAGTTTTTTCTAAATTTCTGGCAAGTGTCTTTAGTTTTTGTAAAATTTAATTGATTTTTGGCAATTTGATTCAATTTTCAGAAAATTTCTTTCATTTTTGGCAATTTTCTTTGGTTTTATGTTAATAAATTTCCAGTTTCACCTCCCAACCAATGAAAAAGCAGGCAAATGTGAAGGTACCGTAAAATCCTTCCTGGGGGACAGTTGATCCCCTTGCCCCCACCCTTCCCTTCCCCTTCCCTCCCCTTCCCTCCCCTTCCCTCCCCTTCCCTCCCCTTCCCTCCCCACATATGGTACCTAGTGTCAAAACTGGTTGTGTGATTATGAAATCATCACAGAAATCATCAAGCATATACATTCAATTTTTTCTCTCTCATTTTCACTCAAACACAAAAAAAAATGCTTCATTTCTTTCATTATGATTGATTTCCAGCAATAACCGCTACATCACTCAGAAGAAATCGAACTAGTACTGTATTTCAATTTCTAGCAGGCTTGATTTTCCCGCGAATCAGAATACTTCAAATTATCCTATTATATAAAACTAGATATATCAATTTCTTTCCAATGACAATGCCCCAAATTATAACCAATGAGAATGCTCGAAATCAACAAATATCTGGAAATTGAACACAAGTTTAATTTGTGATTGATATGACAATTTTATAGTGATATGACCAGTTTTGTCCAATGTCAATCACACAAATTGTTTTTTCTGGACTTATGGCACACCAGGCAAATTAAAATCGTACCAAAGGTAAGTGACAATATTTTCCCAAGAGGAGTTCTTGACTTGAATGTTTTAATGGGGAGGAAATAACAAATATTTCAATTGCTGACTACTGTACATGACTTTCAACTTTGTATAAAACGCCAAGAGCCGAGTTAGGAATAGACCAATTTCATAATACAAAATAGCCATCTTCGATGTTGAAACTTACTGGGATAAGGTTTTCCTGATTTCAAACATATTTACACATTCCTTACTAAAATACATTTTCATTTTTCCACAAAGTTTTTAGAATTTTTACCTATTACCATGTTTTCCGCTTTTTTGTGGCTGGCCTCAGGGAGATAATGAAAAACTTTAATACCCTTTCTACCAGGATGAAGTACTTCAAGGCTTCCTCTGTTGGCTTGGACCTTTACATCCCTGCTCTCTCCTCAGGGTGATGGGTGGCAGGAGCAGTATTTGAGTGGTAATGTTGGACTTCTGCAAATAATTAATTATCTTTTTTAATATGAGAAGCTAAAATGGATGTTTTTAAATTCAGGCACTCTAAAACAAGAAAATTTATCTAGGTACTTACTGCATGGGATAAGTTGTGACAAGCAACACACAAACTTGAAAAAAAGTACAAGCTTCAAAATGGCAGTTATTTTTTTTTTCCTTTTCATGAAATCACAACACATATTTAAGTAATGCTAGGCCATAGGCTACTTCAAGCGAACAGTAAACTGGCTCGTAACTCTTCACAATTTTAAAGATTTCATGGTAAATGAATTGGTAACAATTATGATTAAACTTCTTTGTCTTACCGTTGAAAACATTGCGGTGATTCATTGAACCTTTTAAACTCCTATTCTCTCGATGTTTCTTCAACGAAATAAGTCCAAGCTCGCTTTGAGTGCGAAATTCACTTAACTGCGGCTTAAACAGACATGACGTCACCACCAACCAATGAGAATTCAGTATTGGTTTGAACAGATTAAAGGATCAGAATTTGACTAGGGAATGGATCAGATATTGGCAAGGCATTTTTCATTTGAACAGAAACGGTTCACATTCAACCCGTACGACTGTTCAGATTAACCGTTTTGGTTCAGATCAAAATGAACCGGGAAACTAGTCATAAATTTGACCCGGGCTTTTTAGAGTGCATCATCAAAGATCCCGCAAATTAGACTTTAAAGGAGCATTCGATAGTATTAGCCATGAGTTACTTTTCATAAGTTGAAGTTTAAGAGTAGATACAAGTTTGATGGCAAGTTTCTTAAGATATTACGTAACATGTACAGCAACGTAAAAGCCTACATAAAATTGGGCAACTTATTTACAGATTCTTTCGCTTGTCATAAAGGTGTTCGACAGGGCTGTGTTTTATCTCCCATACTATTTTCACTTTTTGTTAATGATATTGAAGACCATTTACGAGGTGAATATTGTAAACTAATTGAATCCATCATCAGAGATAATCTTATGTCATACCTATTAGACAATGATCTAATAAGCTCAAAGCAGTTTGGTTTTATGGCAGGAAGGTCTACTGCACTACAACTATTAAACGCTTTGAATAATTTTACAGAAGCCTGGGAGTTATGAGCCAGTTAATGTTATTTATCTAGACTTTATGAAAGCTTTTGACAGCACCACATGAGCGTTTGTTGTATAAACTCAGTAGATATGTTTTAAAAATCCTCTACATGGCTGGATAAGATCCTTTCTAACTAATAGATCTCAACGTGTCATGGTTAATGGTTGCAAATCAAAATCAGTTTTAGTTACTAGTGGCATATCCCAAGGCAGCGTCCTGGGTACATTACTCTTTGTTATTTATATCAATGATCTGCCTGACATAATTAACTCAACTGTATACCTTTTTGCAGATGACACCAAGCTTTATAAATGTGGTAAATCAACGCATGACCGTGGTATTCTTCAAGAGGATCTTGATAGTTTGAGTAGATGGTCTTCTGACTGGCTATTCAAGTACCACCCAGACAAATGTAAAGTCCTTGACATCTCAAGGCACAACCTTCCAATGTTTACCTGTTCTATGCTAAACCATACTTTAGATTTGTCTCCACTGAGAATGATCTTGATGTTACCTTTGACTCTAGCCTATCCTTCGATGCACATATTAATGAGAAA
>JAIGNY010002203.1:140000-202500 GCA_020152595.1 Chiridota heheva
CACTATTCCACTTTCTGCTGAGTGAAAACTATCTATCAGCTGTGTATCATCGGCATAGAGGTGATGAAGAACGTCATGACTGTTTATAAGTCTATCAAGTGGCTTTGTGTATAAGGTGAATAACAGAGGACCTAAAACAGATCCTTGTGGTACACCACATGTTAGATTCATTGGATTAGACTGTGACACATTGATGATAACAGACTGGTGTCTGTCTGATATATACGATGAAAGCCAAGAAAGTATTTTGTTACTGAACCCGTATTCATGAGCTAGTCATTGTTTCAGAAGTTCGTGATCGATCGTGTCGAAAGCAGCAGAGAGGTCGAGGAGTACCAAGATTCCAACTTTTCCATCATCTATCGCCATTTGCAAGTCGTTCACAACACGCACCAAAGCGGTTTCAGTACTATGTGCACTCTTATAGGCAGATTGAAATTTTGCCGAAAGATTGTGGCTATTAATATGATTTACCAGTTGCTTGTTTACTGCCTTTTCCAAGATCTTTGAGAGAAATGAGATTTGACACTGGACGGTAGTTTATGAGTTGATTTTTGTCCAAGTTCTGCTTTTTAATTTGAGGTTTCACCACCGCATTCTTGAATACTTTAGGTACAATTCCTGTGTCCAGGCTGATATTTATCATTTTTGTGATGACAGGCAGGAGAACATTACAAAACTGCAACAACAATTTAGTTGGAATAGGATCCAACTCACATGTTGTAGGCTTTGAATCCATTATCAGTTTCAGTACTTGTGGTTTAGACATTGGTTCAAACTCAGTTAGGTGTTCACCAATGAATGATGACATCATTTGGTCAGATCTTTGGTCAAGTTGAGGGCGACTATCGTCAGAGATGAGTGCTTTCCTTATGTTTTCAATTTTGCTTGAGAAGTATTGGTTGAAAGATTCTGCTAATATTTCATCATTTGCTGCTGTAGGAAGTATCTTCTCTTCAGTTTTGCCTAATAGCTTAAACATTTGTGTCCAAAGTGCTTTGGGGTTGTTTATTTTTGAAAGTATTGCTTCTTGGTAATATTTTGCTTTGGCCTGCTTAATTTCATTATGCACATCCTTTCTTGCTTGTTTGTAAATTTGACGATGGACCTCAAGGCCGGAAATCCTCCATTTTCGTTCTGTTCTTCTTCTCAGTAATTTCAACTTATGTATGTCATCATTATACCAGGGTAAATTAGGTTTGACATGTATATGCCTTTCAACTGATAGGGCATGCTTGTCAAGTAGTTCCATTAAAGTGGCGTGGTATAACTCAGTGAGATCATCAAGTATAGATGGAGGGTTCTTTAGAAGTTCAGATTCCAATATGTCATTTCTAAATTTATCTTGCGATATGCCTTTGATATTACGACATGTAACTGTTGTCATTAGTAGTATGGATCTGGCAAGATTTAACGTGAAAGTTATCCAGAAATGATCAGACATCTGACGATCCTCAATCTTTACGTTACTTAAAAAGGAATCACTTTCTCTAGTTATGATACAATCCAATGTGTGACCTTTCTGATGTGTAGCTTGGTTCATGTTGGTTCACATGTTGTATATATATCTATATATCTATATATGTATATATATATATATATATATATATATATATATATATATATATATATATATATATATATATATATATATATATATATATATATATATATATATATATATATATATATATATATATATATATATATATATATATATATATATATATATATATATATATATATATATATATATATATATATATATATATATATATATAATTATATATACTGATATTTTTTTTTTTATATATTTATTCATCATGAATTGAAAGCTTCGTTTTTTGTTTTTGTATTGGTGGGGAGAGGGGCATTTCATCCTCATCCAAATGGCTTAATAAACTCTTGACATCTCTTAACAACTCTTAACCCTCCCGATAAAATGATCTTCTTCCTTCATCATGCTTTCCTCTACAACCAAATTTAGTCCCTTCTCCCACCCCCTTCACTCTACTTTGTTTTTTTTCACCCATGCACCTCTTCTCTCTATTCCAGCTTTCTGGCTTTTAGATTCTCGTGTTTCTCTCAATCTCCCCCTGTTTCCTTTTCTTCCTACCTCTGAAATAATATAATCTCTCAGGCACAATTTGACCCTCGCTGTCGTGGTGCCATTAAGCCCTCATCAAACAAACAAACATGACATCTCTGAATATGCATGCTCTCAAGCTTCATCCATAAATTGGGCGGGGGACATATATCGGGGAGGGCATAACTCATGAGGGGCGGAGGGAGACTAAGAGAAACCCATACTAGATCAAAGAATATTCTGAACTTTTAAAATATTAACTTAAGGTGCGTGTGTAGTTGCGGTGGAGGGGGGTACGCCTATGAAGAAAAATATAAAATCATTGACTTCTTTAATAACCAAAATATAATAGTCCAGGAAAAATCAAAATGAACAATTTTTTCTGTTCGGAAATGTTATCATTTTGGAGACCCACCAGGAACCAGGGACGCTAGATTGTCAAGCTGATGCTGTGACCACTAGATGCTATGACTGAGGTCTCTTAATTGATCAGGCTGGTAGATAATTAAACAGTCATATATTATCTGCTAATGATAATCAACCCATGATTAATTTATCTAAATGAATGAATGAAAGAATTGCATAATAAAGACATTTATCTGTAAGTTCAGAAATTTATAACTGCATGGAAAAGTTTGAATAGATATATTTCAACAGGTGGAAGACATCAAAGGTTTGCAAAGAATATTTATTGCCCTTGTGGGATATGGGCAGAGTCATGAAATATAGCGGGGGCTTAATTCCAAGCTGGGCGGGTCTTAATTCCAACCTGTGCGGGCGCCTACTTTCAAGCTGTGTGGGGCCGAATTCCGAGCTGTGTGGGAGCTTCATTCCTAGTTGCTGCGGGCCTTAAATCCAAGCTCGGTGCGGGGGCTTAATTCCCAAGTGCGTGGGGGCTTAATTCCAACTTGTGTGGGGGCTTAATTCCGAGCTGTGTGGGTTTTGATTCCATGCTGTCTTGAGGTTCAGTTCCAAGCTGTGGGGTGTAAATTCCAAGCTGTGTGTGTGTGTGGAGGAGGGCGGGGGTACGGGGTAAATTGTGAGGGGCGGAAGTGTGACTCCCCACACACACACACTTTTCAGGGAAGAAAACCTTTATTGGGCTTATTTGTACCCTCTGTGAAATATATCAGCCCTTTCGGCGCTTATTCTTCTGATTTATTCAATTATAATTTATAATACCTCAGTCCGATCCCGGGTCTGATTTTAGTTTCTCCAATTATAATCATTTGAATTGACCACACATGGCCGTAAAATGTAGCATTACTTGGTATACACCGACGTAGCGCCGGCGTATGTGTAACATACAGCATGCAGTTAGTACTGTACGTATACATGCATGTGACAGGTCACTGCCCCGTACGTCGTGTCTTATTCTAACTTAATTGTCTATTATTTGTTTAAAAATAATACTAAAAAAACTTCCTACAATCGTGAAAATAAATGGGAACAAATGAGACTTTTAAATCAGAAGGGGGTAATCAAATGCTTATCTAGCACGCAATGGTATGGCAATTTTCTGGTTAATATGCATATTTAGGTGACCTTTGCCCTTCCGTCGCCTGTGGGCTAGGGGCCATGAAGTTTATCGATCTTTTGTGAATAATAGGTCTAGAAAATTCGCAAAAACAAGCGCCCTCACTTTTCAGTTTAGCGCTCCTATAGGTTAATTATTCAAACAGGGTCATTACTTTTTGCATTTCTTTAAGAAAGATCGTTGTTTAAAATTATTATTCATCAACTCGCCAATACTGCGCAAAGAGCTTCCACGTAAAGTCTAATGTCCATTGTAATCTATTTTTTAACAATATGACCATTGAACACAACCTCAGGGCACTATGACCGTTCAATTGATTATTTTGCATTTTCGACGTGAACTCGAGTGCGTTCATTGACGTCATCAACGCACAGTGTGCATGCAGGAAATCACTCGCAGGTCGAGAAGACTTAACATTAATGCCTATCACATTTTGCGTTAAAAATGTATCACATTTTGCGATGAAAATTTTGTTGCACATATGTCAAAGAATTATTACATTTTAATAACCAATTAATTCTTCCGCTTATTATAATTTGAGTCGATTATTATATTTTGCGTTGTTATATGGGGCAGTATACAGAAATGAAATATTGTGTTTCCTTGGTGCTCATCTGCTCATGTCTAGGCCCTGTACATCACCCCTATAGAAGGAAGCCTAATGTGGGGCCACATTTGTACTGCAGCGGGCGTGCAGTACAAATTTCATGAGATAAATAGGGTCAAGGATATCTGTAATCGTGTATATTTTGTGTTCATAGAAAACGATGAGAGAAATAGAGCAGTCACTTACACTCCCAACTCTCACTCTGCACGTACCAAGCGAGATACAGCACGATTACCGAGAAGCGAAGTCCAGCAAGATGCGTTCACTATCATTTGTTATGAAAATGATAAGTATTATTAATATGGTTGGAGACAAGGGCCCCTACACCACGGGGGTGATTCACCTCATGTCCTCCACCTCACGGGGCAACGTATTAAGTCCTCCATTAAGTATGATTTTAATTTCTTAAGCTGATTTTGTAACAAGGCCGTATTGGTCTGTTTGTTCTCCAAGTAATATATTTAGAAGTGTCATCTCGATATTCCGACGGGAGGAGGGTTTATGTGAAATAATTAAGGCATCAGCCATATACAAACTTTTTCTCATTGCTCCCCGAGAGATTAAGAAAAAGCTAATTCCCGACGGGGTAGTAGTGGCTTGGCCTCTTTCTTGGTTCATATAACATTCCACAATTCTCAGGTGTATGAGCAGCGAACACTATCATTTCTGTACATGCGTCCCATCTCTTAATGTCAGCTGACTTTCGCGACTTTAATACTAAAATTGTCTTTCTTTTATCCAACCACAGGGTCATTAAGCTTCACACAGCAGTATGTTGGGAATTGCTTTCTCTGTCCACCACGCCCACTTGGACCAAACGGTCCCCCTATGGGTCAAGATCGCGATGGAAGAGATGGTCAAATGGGATTCCCAGGTAAGATACAGCCCTACGGATGATTATTTCTATTTTATGCAGGAAATGAAATTCTATTTAAAATCTGATTTCGTTTAAATATGGCGCCGCTGCCGACTGCGTTTTTTTTTTTATCTCTGGCTGTGGTGAAATGCATTAGGCTATCCCGTGTATCTCGTAGTTATGTAATACATACATACCCGCTATCAAGCTATATACAGCGGCGTGGGAAAGTATTTGACATTGGTGCCAGATTTGATCATTTGTCTGGGGTTCACGAAAATGTGAGTGCGAGAGTGGAAGATGTAATTAGTGTGAAAGAAAATTTAACCAAAATTGAAGAAAACTCCCGAAAATAAAGGAAACTGCCCAATAATTGTAGCAAGTTTCACGAAAATAAAAGACAACCTCTCGAAAAATGAAGTGAAGAAAATTTCCGGAAAATTAAAGCAAATTTCACTCAAAGGAAGGAAACTTTTCGAAATTTAAAGAAATTTTCCCGAAAATGAAGGAAATTGCACGAAAGTTGAAAGAATTTTATGGAAATTGCACGAAAATTTGAAGGAGGAAGGGAGGGAAGAGGAGGAAGGAAGGGAGGGAGGAAGGAGGGGAGGGAGGGGGGAGGAGGGAGGAGGGAGGGGAGGGAGGGAGGGGAGGGGGAGGGAGGGAGGAGGAAGGGAGGGAGGGAGGGGGAGGAGGGAGGGGAGGAGGGAGGGAGGGAGGAGGAGGGAGGGAGGGAGAAAAGGAGGAGGGGAGGAGGGAGGAGGGAGGGGAGGAGGGAGGAAGAGGGAGGAGGGAGAGGAGGAGGGAGGGAGGAGGGGAGAGGAGGGAGGGAGGGAGGGAGGGAGGGAGGGGGAAGGAATGAGAGAGGGAGGAAGGGAAGGAATGAGGGAGAGAGGGAGAGAGGAAGGGAAGGAGGGAGGGAGGGATATTTGTAAATATGAATTATACTTCTTAATGACATTATCCTTGATGTATACGTCGTTATATTTCCGCAAACTTGACTGTCAGGAAATTATGCATTACTTTGCAGACCAAAATGTCGCAAACTGTAATTTTGAATTTTGTTTCTTTCATAGTTATTTGTACTTCTCTTTATCAAAATGATTTTTAGAGCATGCAGTTTATTTTCTACACCTTTTGACGGGCCCCCAAGGCCCCGGGCCTTATGATTAGGCCTTTGCTACATAGGCAACGATACCGGGACCAATGGAACAAGCGGCTTACTTTCCCTTGTCATAGAGTAAGGGGCGAAGGTGGAAAGGAGGTGCCCATTTGAAAGTTGAGGGTGGACCGGGGCAGGAGGGGCCCTTTTAAAAGTTTTAAGAAGTTATTCCAAGTCATTCTTGAAGTTTGAAAACGAATAGAGATACACATAGTAGGCCTACTCAGAAGATGTAACATACATTTAGTAGTGATTTTAAAGAATTACAAATTATATTTTCCATGTGCCGTGATGGCCGTGGTGGAAGGGAATGGCTTCCAATAATTTTCAAAAGTAGCTCTAGGCCTTTTACCTATTCGCCTAATGGGCAATTGCCAACATTGGTCCTGACTCCCCCATTTTAAAACCCACAGCGGAATTTTCCCTCCGTAAGTAGGAGAAGAGTCAAAAGTGTGTGTGTGTGTGTAGGGGGGGAGGGGGAAGGGGATTACAAAATCACGTTAAGATGCATCAAATCTACCTTATATATTCCGGAGGAACGTCCTCCTCCCACTTTTTTTAAACGGACAAAAGTGCCCATTTTTGAAAATGAAGTGTCCCTTAATAAATGTCAAATAAGTGCCCTCATTTCATTTTCTGCCCCCGTGCCCAGAGCTCCTTCCGACACCCCTGTATATAGGGTTTTCTGCCCATCTGCTACCGTAACGGTCTATATACTATTCAAAAGTACAATATTATGAAGATATATTGATACAAAATGGGAAAATATGTTTTCCTCTACTGCAAACTTGCATGAGGGAATATAACAAAATTGCAAGGAAGCGTCTTCAGTTCTTGCTCTGACAGTCTGCCGGTATCCCAAAAGTGGAAAAGGATCACCTAAACCATATGTAGTCTGCCAATTATTGGGCTTGTCATCTGGAAATGAATTTTGCTGTATTTCAACTTCTGTTAGAATGTCCTAAATTATTTTAATATGAATGAAATAAATACAATTCGATTATGAAGTTTGATGACCTTTGTCACTGCACAGTTTGATGTGCATTTTATACAAGGCTCCAACTGCATGGGGGTGGTATAAGCTCATTATACTCATCCAAACAGTTGGTAAAATAAAACAAAACTACCCAAAAGTGTACTTTCCCTGCCTGCACGAATGACAGATATTCTCCAATCATTCTCTTGGGTCTTAGTAAGTACATCTAACAAACTTTCGCAGAAGTTATTTAATGTCACATTAATAATGACTTGTTATCATAGCCCTACATTTCCTTGTGCCCATTGATGACCAGAAGCTAGTTTGCCTTTGTGCATATTCATATAGCAATAAAAAAAGATATTATCTTTGTGGCCTTATTTTGAATAATATAATAAAAGAGAAAAAAAGAAATTGGTACAAGATGTTGTGGTCCAAATTTATACAAATTCCTTTGTTAACTTCCTGAAAAAGAAGCACATATCCTCAAATATAATGTCTTTAATTTGTGTACATCCCTCTTCCATCCGTGGATGTCCCTCTTCCATCCGTGGATGTCCCTCTTCCATCCGTGGATGTCCCTCTTCCATCCGTGGATGTCCCTCTTCCATCCGTGGATGTCCCTCTTTCCATCCATCTGTGGATGTCCTCTTCCATCCGTGGATGTCCCTCTTCCATCCGTGGATGTCCTCTTCCATCCGTGGATGTCCTCTTCCATCGTGGATGTCCTCTTCCATCCGTGGATGTCCTCTTCCATCCGTGGATGTCCCTCTTCCATCCGTGGATGTCCCTCTTCCATCCGTGGATGTCCTCTTCCATCCGTGGATGTCCCTCTTCCATCCCTCTTCCATCCGTGGATGTCCTCTTCCATCCGTGGATGTCCTCTTCCATCCGTGGATGTCCTCTTCCATCCGTGGATGTCCTCTTCCATCCGTGGATGTCCCTCTTCCATCCGTGGATGTCCTCTTCCATCCGTGGATGTCCCTCTTCCATCCGTGGATGTCCTCTTCCATCCGTGGATGTCCCTCTTCCATCCGTGGATGTCCCTCTTCCATCCGTGGATGTCCTCTTCCATCCGTGGATGTCCCTCTTCCATCCGTGGATGTCCCTCTCTTCCATCCGTGGATGTCCCTCTTCCATCCGTGGATGTCCTCTTCCATCCGTGGATGTCCCTCTTCCATCCGTGGATGTCCCTCTTCCATCCGTGGATGTCCTCTTCCATCCGTGGTGGATGTCCTCTTCCATCCGTGGATGTCCTCTTCCATCCGTGGATGTCCCTCTTCCATCCGTGGATGTCCTCTTCCATCCGTGGATGTCCCTCTTCCATCCGTGGATGTCCCTCTTCCATCCGTGGATGTCCCTCTTCCATCCGTGGATGTCCCTCTTCCATCCGTGGATGTCCCTCTTCCATCCGTGGATGTCCCTCTTCCATCCGTGGATGTCCCTCTTCCATCCGTGGATGTCCCTCTTCCATCCGTGGATGTCCTCTTCCATCCGTGGATGTCCTCTTCCATCCGTGGATGTCCTCTTCCATCCGTGGATGTCCCTCTTCCATCCGTGGATGTCCTCTTCTTCCATCCGTGGATGTCCCTCTTCCATCCGTGGATGTCCTCTTCCATCGTGGATGTCCTCTTCCATCCGTGGATGTCCCTCTTCCATCCGTGGATGTCCTCTTCCATCCGTGGATGTCCTCTTCCATCCGTGGATGTCCCTCTTCCATCCGTGGATGTCCTCTTCCATCCGTGGATGTCCCTCTTCCATCCGTGGATGTCCCTCTTCCATCCGTGGATGTCCCTCTTCCATCCGTGGATGTCCCTCTTCCATCCGTGGATGTCCTCTCTTCCATCCGTGGATGTCCCTCTTCCATCCGTGGATGTCCCTCTTCCATCCGTGGATGTCCTCTTCCATCCCGTGGATGTCCCTCTTCCATCCGTGGATGTCCCCTTCCATCCGTGGATGTCCCTCTTCCATCCGTGGATGTCCTCTTCCATCCGTGGATGTCCTCTTCCATCCGTGGATGTCCCTCTTCCATCCTTCTGATTCACTATCCAAAGTTTGTTGTTTAGAACACCTCGTTTTTTCTGGGAGAATCGTCCATGATTTAATATAAAAGCAAGTTCGGTATATATTTAGCTTATGTTTACGTTCAGCCAGCTCTGCGATCTGCCGTTAACGTACTTAATGACACGCGCGCATACTTGCAATTGGGTAAGAAGATAAATTAATAGCGTACCGTATCTATTCTAAGTCTATGTATAAACGCAATTTTAACCATTGGTGTTCACTCTACCAGTTCGCCTATAACATGATTTTGATCAATAAACACTAAAAAAAAAAAAAATACAAAATTCTTATTGGTCAGGAAATATTATATGCGAGGAAGCGTATGACACTATTGCCTACATTTGTTCTTTTTTTTTGGACCGAAAAAGGGGGACTAGCCACCCTCCCGGATCCTTGAGTGCTATATACTGTACACGTTTTACCTACACTGTTTATTCACACAGGCAGGGGCGTAGCGACCGGGGTGTGTGGGGTGTCATCTCCCCCCCCCCCTCCCTCCCCCTTCAACCCCTCCAACCGCGATTTTTGTCGGGAAAATTTCACCGATCTTCCCTAACGAGATGAACAATCGGAAATGAAAGCCATGCCAAAAAAATGATAATAATACTTATGTCGGGAAAATTTGAGCTTTGTCGGGAAATTTAATTATTTATAATCCTAAAAACGAAACTTCATCAACTCATGTTCATCGCTAATCAATGCACATTTACATTTCTTTGTTCTCATTTTACAGAAAGACAAATATTCACATAAATAAACAAACTGACACACAGACACATCAATTAACTCCTTGTCTGTACAAGACTGCAGATCTTGTTTTCAACTTGTTGATTTGAATCGCAATAAGCCTGTTCCTGGTAACGATAATATGTATTGCGCAATGTAAGTCAAGAGGTCAATTGAGAATGTCTTGCCATAAGCATCACTGACACACATTGAATAACACCGTTACTTCCCAATTTTTTAAATTAATATTTGAGTGGATTAGGTGCCCTTACATGTATGTATTTGTGCTTTTGAAATGGATCTTCCTTCCGTTAGGGACATCGTGTGGGATGCCATGTGGGACAAGTGGGTTGGATGCCATGTGGAACAAGGTTGGGATGCCATGTGGGACATACATTAGGGTGAGATTCCATGTGGGACATAGATATGAACATAGGGTGGGGATGACATTTGAGACATATAGATGGAAGCCATGTAAGATATAAGGATATGCCATGTGGGTCATAGCGAGGGATGCCATGTGGCACATAGCGAGGGACGCCATGTGTAACAAAGGGTGGGATATCATGTGAGACATAGATATGGATGCAATATTGAGCATCTAGGAGAACCAGATGCCATGTTAAAGATAGGAAAGAGCGAAATTTAGGACATAGGCAGGGATGACATGTGGGACATAGGGGTGGGATGCCACATGTATATAACAAAATTAAATTAAGCTAGAACGATAAATACCGTCATGGCTCGCATACTGATTCAAATTGACACACATATCACAAGTCCAATTATAAAAACATCCCACTATCCACCCCACCCATGTCCCATCTGACATACCATGCATATCATCCCACCCCTGTCCCAAATGACATCCATATCTATGTCCCAAATGACATCCCTAGGGCCACTCATGTGCCACATGTCATTCTTCGTTATGCCCACATGGATTCCTTCCTCTGTCCCACATGACATCCCTCACCCTCCAATGTTCCACATGGCATCCATCTCTATGTCCCACATGGCTTCTCATCCTAAAGATGTACTAAATGGCATCCCACTCAGATGTCCCATATGCCATCACACCCTATGTACCACACGGTATCCTTTCCTGTGCCCCACATGATATCCATCCCTATATCCCACATGACCGTCTCTATCCCACATGACCGTCTCTGTCCCACATGGCCTCCCTACCCATATGCCACAGATCATTCTCCCTATGCCCTGCATGGAATTCCTCCCTCTGTCTCACGTGGCACCCCTCTCCATGCCCCACCCTCTTGTGTCCCACATGGCATCTCATCCGACAGATGCACCAAATGGCATCCCATGCAATCATATGTTCCATATGCCATACCACCCTATTTACCACACGGCATCCTTCCCTGTACCCACATGGCATCCATCGCTATGTCCCACATGACATCCATCTCTATGTCCCATATGGCATCTCTACCCATGTGCGACATGTCATTCCTCCATATACCCACATGGAATTCCTCGTTCCGTCCACATGGCATCCCTCACCATGTTCCACATGACATCCATCTCTATGTCCCACATGGCATCCATCTCTATGTCCCCACAAAGCCATCGTGTGGTAGAATTAACACTTGATTAACATTGAATTAACATTATTATCACTTGACCTGACCCCATAATCATTTCTGGGCATGCGCGTTTGTAACCATGAACTGGCTTATTGAAACAATTGTTTCAACCAGTCAGGCGACTAATAAAAGATCAGTCTATAACGCTCTCGTCCCTTATAACCATGGCAACTTGTGGCTGCTGCAAGTTGGTAGAGGATCTCCGAGTCCCACTTGTTATCAACTACGTACATTTTGTTTATTCAAATGGTATAATCATAAGAAATCCCTGGTATAACAATTAAAAAAAAGCAAGTTCGGTATATATTTAGCTTATGTTTACGTTCAGCCAGCTCTGCGATCTGCCGTTAACGTACTTAATGACACGCGCGCATACTTGCAATTGGGTAAGAAGATAAATTAATAGCGTACCGTATCTATTCTAAGTCTATGTATAAACGCAATTTTAACCATTGGTGTTCACTCTACCAGTTCGCCTATAACATGATTTTGATCAATAAACACTAAAAAAAAAAAATTACAAAATTCTTATTGGTCAGGAAATATTATATGCGAGGAAGCGTATGAAACTATTGCCTACTTTTTTTCTCTTTTTTTTGGACCGAAAAAGGGGGACTAGCCACCCTCCCAGATCCTTGAGTGCTATATACACGTTTTACCTACACTGTTTATTCACACAGGCAGGGGCGTAGCGACCGGGGTGTGTGGGGTGTCATCTCCCCCCCTCCCTCCCCCTTCAACCCCTCCAACCGCGATTTTTGTCGGGAAAATTTCACCGATCTTCCCTAACGAGATGAACAATCGGAAATGAAAGCCATGCCAAAAAAATGATAATAATACTTATGTCGGGGAAATTTGAGCTTTGTCGGGAAATTTAATTACTTATAATCTTAAAAACGAAACTACATCAACTCATGTTCATCGCTAATCAATGCACATTTAAATTTCTTTGTTCTCATTTTACAGAAAGGCATATATTTACATAAATAAACAAACTGACACACAGACACATCAATTAACTTCTTGTCTGTACATGACTGCAGATCTTGTTTTCAACTTGTTGATTTGAATCGCAATAAGCCTGTTCATGGTAACAATAATATGTATTGCGCAATGTAAGTCAAGAGGTCAATTGAAACTGTCTTGCCATAAGCATCACTGACACGCATTGAATAACACTGTTACTTCCCATTTGTTTAAATTAATATTTGAGTGGATTAGGTGCCCCTACATGTATGTATTTGTGCTTTTGAAATGGATGTTCCTTCCGTTAGGGACATCGTGTGGGATGCCATGTGGGACAAGTGGGTTGGATGCCATGTGGAACAAGGTTGGGATGCCATGTGGGACATACATTAGGGTGAGATTCCATGTGGGACATAGATATGAACATAGGGTGGGGATGACATTTGAGACATATAGATGGAAGCCATGTAAGATATAAGGATATGCCATGTGGGTCATAGCGAGGGATGCCATGTGGCACATAGCGAGGGACGCCATGTGTAACAAAGGGTGGGATATCATGTGAGACATAGATATGGATGCAATATTGAGCATCTAGGAGAACCAGATGCCATGTTAAAGATAGGAAAGAGCGAAATTTAGGACATAGGCAGGGATGACATGTGGGACATAGGGTGGGATGCCACATGTATATAACAAAATTAAATTAAGCTAGAACGATAAATACCGTCATGGCTCGCATACTGATTCAAATTGACACACATATCACAAGTCCAATTATAAAAACATCCCACTATCCACCCCACCCATGTCCCATCTGACATACCGCATATCATCCCACCCCTGTCCCAAATGACATCCATATCTATGTCCCAAATGACATCCCTACGGGGCCACTCATGTGCCACATGTCATTCTTCGTTATGCCCACATGGATTCCTTCCCTCTGTCCCACATGACATCCCTCACCCTCCAATGTTCCACATGGCATCTATCTCTATGTCCCACATGGCTTCTCATCCTAAAGATGTACCAAATGGCATCCCACTCAGATGTCCCATATGCCATCACACCCTATGTACCACACAGTATCCTTTCCTGTGCCCCACATGATATCCATCCCTATATCCCACATGACCGTCTCTATCCCACATAACCGTCTCTGTCCCACATGGCCTCCCTACCCATATGCCACAGATCATTCTCCCTATGCCCTGCATGGAATTCCTCCCTCTGTCTCACGTGGCACCCCTCTCCATGCCCCACCCTCTTATGTCCCACATGGCATCTCATCCGAAAGATGCACCAAATGGCATCCCGTGCAATCATATGTTCCATATGCCATACCACCCTATTTACCACACGGCATCCTTCCCTGTACCCACATGGCATCCATCGCTATGTCCCACATGACATCCATCTCTATGTCCCATATGGCATCTCTACCCATGTGCGACATGTCATTCCTCCATATACCCACATGGAATTCCTCGTTCCGTCCCACATGGCATCCCTCACCATGTTCCACATGACATCCATCTCTATGTCCCACATGGCATCCATCTCTATGTCCCCACAAAGCCATCGTGTGGTAGAATTAACACTTGATTAACATTGAATTAACATTATTATCACTTGACCTGACCCCATAATCATTTCCGGGCATGCGCGTTTGTAACCATGAACTGGCTTATTGAAACAATTGTTTCAAGCAGTGAGGCGACTAATAAGAGATCAGTCTATAACGCCCTCGTCCCTTATAACCATAACAACTTGTGGCTGCTGCAAGTTGGTAGAGGATCTCCGAGTCCCACTTGTTATCAACTACGTACATTTTGTTTATTCGAATGGTATAATCATAAGAAATCCCTGGTATAACAATTAAAAGAAAGCAAGTTTTGTTACGGTCAGGATGGAGAAAAAAACCTGTCATAACTAAGTTACAATGTGGATTGTGTAGCCGACAATTTGATGATGACTATTGAAAAAACCATAATGTGAAATATCATAAGGATCTATTTTCACAAGGAGTGCATATACCATTTCAAACTGTCAATGCCCCAGTTAATTCGTTTGTGGCAGCCGCAGCTGCAGTCGTCTTTATATATATATATATATATATATATATATATATATATATATATATATATATATATATATATATATATATATATATATATATATATATATATATATATATATATATATATATATATATATATATATATATATATATATATATATATATATATATATATATATATATATATATATATATATATGATCTATATATACATATATATATATATATATATATATATATATATATATATATATATATATATATATATATATATATATATATATATATATATATATATATATACATATATATATATATATATATATATATATATATATATATATATATATATATATATATATATATATATATATATATATATATATATATATATATATATATATATATATATATATATATATATATATATTTGCCAAATTTGAAATACGTCTGGGAAAAATATCTTTGCTAGTGGAAACTTAAAACTTATGAAAATACCTCTATTACTGTCATGGCTACAACTTTCCTACTTCCATTTGATATGTTCACCACGCCGTTTTCGAAATAATAGATAAAATAGACAATAGAGCTAGGCTTTTAGGCGCAAAACGGCCATTTTGAAAATTCAGATGTTAATCAACACAACGATTTTTGATATTTCAAGTACATAAATTAGAAACTATGCCAGTTTTTTGCAACATCTGAACAATATGGCTGCATGACTTTAATACTCTCGTGTTTGATAAATGTTCCTATTAATAGGCATGCTTCCGGACTGACAAAAGGTCCAAAATAATGTCAAAATGTTGGCACCAGAACTGATACTTCTTAAGTGCAGTAACTTAAGGACCCACACATTGCTTAATTTAATTTGTTTTATTATGTAGATTTGAAATGTTCTGGTTGTCCAGTCACCATTTATGCACTGATGGATTAATACATCTTGGATTGTAATACTTAATATATTTTAGCTCTTCTGAAAGGAATCGAGCACTCTTGGTAGTAATAAGCTTAATCTAATTTGGATACCTTAGCTCCTGAATAATTGTTCCTGTTGAGCACTCTTGTGGGCAACACACACCAACCATGGAACATATCCAATCTTGGCTACTCAACCAAAAACATCCCAACTTTAACCAAAGCAAACTTTATGAAAAGGTGGATTGAAAAAACTACCTCCTTCAAAGATCGACTTAGGAAAAAAGCATGGCGCTTTCTCCACCCCGAAGCAAACAAAGAAGCTAAAGAAACTTATGGATTTAAATCAACAAAAATTGGACCGTGCATCGAAGAACTTGAACTATTTGAAAATGAGTTAGACAAATTAATCATTAATGCCGAGTAGAGAGTAGTAACCGATAACTTTCAACTTAAGTTACATGAAGATTTGAACATCAAGAAAGACGAAAAATTAACTGTGAAAGCTGATAAAATGGTAAACTTAGTATAAAATGGAACCAAAAAACTATAATCCCCTACTCCATGCTAATATCACCAAAACTTACAGAATTAGAAGTAGAATAAGGAGAAGAAGAACAATTATTATCAACAATAACAACAACAATAATTACTATGTAAGTAGTATACAAATAATAAAACTAATAATAACATAACAGGGTTTATTTGATGAAACTGGTATGATTATGCATCAATAATTTGTGATCATTACGATTATGATCTCGGTTCAAGTACCCCATGCTTAAAACAAAACAAAACAAAAATGCATTTATTAATTTAAACTCAAACCTTGTAATAAATGGCAATACCAGAAGAAAACAAACAATGAGAATATAAAAAAAGTTATGGCTAATATTTTTGACAATTTTGTGCTTGTTCCCTTTAAAATAAAACTATTGGTGATTTTGACCAAAGAAGAAGAAATTTTGACACTTAATTGCCAAATTCCGCAAATTTCTAGTCCTAAATTAATGGAAAATAACTCAAATAACATGAAGGAAAATATTTACATTTTTTTTTTTGTAGAATGAACTAAACAAAAATACAATGTATCCTTCACAATGATAAACGAACGAGTTGTATCATTATTTCATATGTAATATTCGTTTTTAGAACTTTTATCACAACACAGCCTACACCTATTAATAAGTGTGTACGCTATTAATAGGCTGGGCGACATTTCACCACCGTAGGCCCAAGTCGATGCATGGCCAACGTTAAAACTAACATATCTCCAGGAAAAAAAGCGGATATATTTTTCTCTTTTAAAAGAAAGGTTTATTGTTTTCCTTTTTATATGTAGCCTAAAATCGGATGGTTAATCTTTCCCATGTGTGATGGCCAATGATTCCGAATATAATTGCCTAACGAGTAGGGTTACTCGTTAGCGATTGCCTAAAGTTAGTAATGATGTAGCCTAACGTTAGGCCTACTGCAGTGTAACCGCGTTTAATGCAGCGAAGTCTTGTGCTGTGTAGATGCAGGCCTCGTTCAACTCACAAATGGAGAATTATATACCAGGCAATTCTATTGTATCGTATCGTTGGGACCTTATATGAGCAAAACTCCTCACAGCAGAGGAATTATGTAGACTACCGTGTAGGCCTACATTGAGGAGGTCGGACATCCGGGAATGTTGTGGTGCACGGCTACGTAACAATGCTTTTCTGACGATCTCGAACTTCAGTCAAAGGGGAAAACAAACAGTCAATCATCATTGCAGGAGATAGAAGAAAAACCTATTTTTTGTCATTTTTTTTCTTCAAAATACTGGACAGAATTCATTTTTCTTCATATATGTTGTGTATTAGACAATAGTTTTCAACATATATGAGTACAATTAATTTTCGCAGACTGGCTAAGGCGACACAAGTATTCATAAAAAATATCCCATTGACTGTAATGATAAAGTTTCCCCTTCAACTTGGCAAAACCGCACTGGGCCCGTACACGGCTACGTCGAACCGACCACCTCAATCATCAGTGCAGCAGACATGTCCATAGCAACCGGTGACCCTGGCCCTCCGAATCCAAAGCAAGGTCAAAAGAAACCACAGAAAATTTAATCAGACAATAGATACTGACTGACTGAAAATGGAATCGCAGCGCAATATAATAAAACGAACCTACTTCTGAAAAATACTTCATATAAGTGAGGTTTGCTTGTCGTGACAGATAATTATTCTTTTCAGAAATATAAATAAGGTTTCAGTTTAATCATGGGATTTTGAAATCTCGTTTACATGATTTATACATCAAAATATAATTCAAATTTACAGATTGCTATTGCGCAATTAAGCGCATAATAACCAGATTCTACCGATCTGTGTCAAATTATCTGATACCAGAGCGTACCAATGTATACGAGGGGTGGTAATTCTAAACCATATCAAATTATTTGATTATGAATCAACTTGATTTTATAAATCATCTGAAATTACTCGATTATTATCTACCCTTTTTCTTTCTATTGATTTAGATTGTTTATCTAGGTTCTTTGAATATAAATTGGGCAAATAGAATATCCCTTTAGAGTACATACAAATTATATGACCCATTCAAGAATAATTGGGTTAACTGTGCCAGCAGACGACAATACATTTTGACGCCATAAGGAAGGCGGTACTTTGAAATAAAAAAACATTTGGTGTTTTTAGACTCATATTCATTTTAAAGAGGATATTATCTAAATTGGAGCAATTTTATACAGATTATTAAACAACGTAGCACGATTGTCACAGTCAATGAAGATTAAAGGTAGCGCACGAAGTGTAAACAACACAGAATTGAAGGCGTATCTGCAGAAAGTGGGTGTAGTCCAATTTTTTCGCTAATTAGGATAAGGAAAACCAAACACCTTTTGTTGAAGAAAAAACGTAAATTTGAGGTAAGATAATTGCTACATTCGTAGATATAGTTTGGGACACATTAGGCCTACAGGGTAGTATACCAATTGTTTGATTACTTTGCTTAAAACGTTTGCAGAATAATGAAAACAGTAAAACGTTTACAAATTTAAAGAACAGCAGCCACACCAGTGGGTCCAATCATTAATGGGCGTAATGTAGGCCTTGCCCTAAAGGTAACACAAGTTATTATTATTAAGGAATTTATAGGGTGCACATATTTGTACGTAAACATACATTCAATGGCGCCTTTCACAAAAAGCATGAAATAATAAATGGGGTTTTAATTTCCGTTTAGATTAGTTAAACTTTGTACATTCTCGCAATTCACTGGGAAGGGTATTCTATTGTTTTGGTGCATCAACTGCAAACGAGCGATCACCCACTTACACAGTTCGTGGATGGTATCTTAAAATTCTTTTGGCGATTTGATTGTATGGTATATTGACTAGTGTTTGTATTGACGAACATTTCTTAAAGGTATGTAGGTGCATGGCCATTGACACATTGACGTCATTTTATTGGAAGCCAACGAATGCTTCCGTCAGTCCGTGGCATTATCTTGTCTCTTGCGCAATAAAACCAGTTTTGCGGCCTGATCTGGATTCTCTGTAATGGGTATATTGAACTGGCAGGAAGTCTATTGAGGACTGCATTTGCATAGTCCAGTTGGGATGTGACCAATGAGATTACAATTTGTTCGGCTACTTGTTTAGATAAGTGCTTACGTATCTTCCTGATGTTGTGAAGATAAAAAGAGGCTATTCTACACTTTTTTGCAACGAAAGATTTCATGCTCAAAGTATCATCCACTGGCACACCAAGATATTCAATTACATCTTGTAGCTTTATTTCTGAGTTACCAACAGTGATGCTTGTAGTCATGCATTTTTTCCGCTGAAATTTATTTCCAAACATGATGCATTCTGTTTTCTCATTGTTCATATTTAGACGATTTCTTGTCATCCATTCTGTGACTTCGCAAAAACATTCCTCAAGTTTTGATATGCAGGCATGTTAATTTGGCCTTGAGTCTGATTGAAAACATGACATACAGGGAATGGTCATCGGCATAACCCAAGATGTTTGTTTGGTAGTTGATTATCTTAGCCTGAAATGTGTTGGCATATATGTTGTAGAAAACTGGTCCAGCACAAGACCCTTGAGGCACGGAGTATGGCAACTGCCTTTCTTGTGACAATGATTTGTTTATCTTTACCTTTGTTCGTCGATTACATAGATACATTTTTGTCCATGTAAGGGCTGTGCCTTCAAGTCCAAAAATGAAGAACATTTACCAATACCCCATGGTCGACTGTATCAAAAGCCGCTGATAAGTCAACTGCTACAAGTGGTGTTATAAACTTTCTATCCATATTAAGCAAAATGTCACTGACTAATTTCACAAGTACTGTTTCAGTTGAGTTATTTTCACTGTGGGCACTGATTTATGATGGAAGTAGTTCATTCCTTGTCATGTATGGGTTCAACAGGTAAAGAAAGTTTTTCTCTACAACTGTTGATAACCATGGTAGAGAATTGACTGGACGGTAGTTCTTAACCTCAAGATCAAGAGTGTTCTTTTTAAGAAGTGGAACGATAATGGAGGTTTTCAATTGATTGCTGAAGTCACCATTTTCTAGAGAAAGAATAACTATTGTATTGATCAATGGCAATAAGATATCAATGTTCTCCTTCACATACTTGGTGGGTATTGGATCAGATGCACATGTTGTTAGATTCATACTAGAAACGATCAAACGGACTGTTTCCTCAGAACAATGTTCCATTTCTGATAGTGAACTGCTAGCACACATTGGTGGAGCATATATCTCATCATTCTCCATGGAGTCACGGATTTGCTGGATTTTTGAAGATACAAAATCACCAAATTGTTCAGCAAGTTCATTATCACCAGTATGTTCTGGCAGTGGGTTGTTTTTAACTCTTCCAAGTAGTTTGTTCACTGTGTTGAAGAGTTTCTTGCTATCATATTCACAAGCCGCGACTCTATCATTTACATAATTTGATTTAATAAATTTAAGTGTTTTTCTGTAGTCTTTTTAAAGATTTTTCCAGGTTATTATGTCATCATCACTCTGTGTTGATCTTGACCTTCATTCAGCTCGGCGTACCCTTCTTTTTAAATCAAGGATCTCATCTTTAATCCATTTAGCTCTTGGTCTGGACGTGACTTTGATTTTCTTTAAGGGTGCATGTCTATTGAAGATCTCTCTTAGTCTGGAGTTATAGCATTCTGCCATTTTTTCTGTTGACAACTCCTGGTGCAGCAACACGTTTACCCATTTTGTTAGGTCTTATTGAAAAGCCATTTTATCTATTGTTTTTGTTGCATGTATAGTAATATTTGTTCGTATTATTTTTGGTTTAACAACTGTAAGGTTATCACAAACAACTTGATGATCTGATATTTCCCCTATTGTTTCTATATATTCAAGTCTTAGATCTTTTTCATCCTGTTTACTGATAAGTAAATCAAGTAGATGACCTGAACAGTGTGTTGGTTGTGTGACATGTTGTCGTAGGCCACTAGATTCTAATAGCCGAGAGAGTTTAATCTTATCACTATCGTTATTATACATCCATGTGAATGTTAAAGTCTCCACCAATCAGTATGTTTTTATGATCTGTTTGAAGTGTGCTTATGAAGTCTGCAAACTCGGAAAAGAAGGTATTAGAAGTAATTGGGTAGTTGTTTGAGTAAGGCGGCCTGTATAGTGCCACAACTGTTAATGATGTAGAAGATGTTAGCTTTATATTCCAAACTGCAAACTCAAATGATGTTTTCTCACCCTTTAAGATATCTCTGACTCTATACCTTTCTCTGCATAGTAGACCAACCCCACCACCTGTTCTGTTAGATCTGTTATAACCATTGAACGTGTACCCAGTTGACTGGAGAGCTGCTATTATTGCAGCATTCTCATCACGTAACCATGTTTCAGTTATCATACAAAAATCCATGTCATCCTGTGCCAGTTGAACAAGAACTTTATTTGTCTTATTTTAGATTGAGCGTGTATTCATAATACCCCATGTAATGTATTGGTTAAGTTTTAACGTTAACGATGCTAGATGGGTGGAGTAAGCTCTGATAAATAAATTCATCAGAGGCATTAGCAGAAAAGTAGGCTACTGCGCAGTCATATATTGGTGGAGCCTAATTTTTGTCAAAATTAAAATTTAGACTTAACGTTAGGCCTATGGAGTACGATTGAGAAATACGTAAATTTCCATATACGCCTAACGTTAGTTTTTCTAGAAGTTCTGCGTCTGATATTTATAGTGAATGGAGAATGAATTTCTTTAACAATTTAATTTTATAGACGTTACAAAGGTTCTAACGTTAAAATGTTTAATATTCATACATGTAAGTGGGTGGAGCGAGATTTTTGCAACAGTTTAATTGTTCATAGGCATTAGGCCTAGATGGGTGGAGTATAATTTTTGTAAAAATTGTATTTCTTTTTGTAGATATTACATGCAGCAGTTCTATAACCAGGGGTGTTGGAAGGGTGGACTCGGGGCAAGGGGCACAGTAATTGAAGGGCACTCTTCATTTTTCAAAAGGGAGTCGTTTTGTCAGTTTTGGGAAAGGTGGGGGAATACTCCTCCTTGTCATATGGCGGAATTTGGAGGGCAATTGGGGAACTAGCTCCGCCCATACTTTTTTTTAAAACAAATGTATACTCTTTTTTGGTGATTTATTTTTTATCTGAGCCGGCCGCCCTCACCCCCGTGCACTCCCCCCCCCCCCCCCCCACCATTTGGTAAGCAAAATACCTTGCTACTGGCCTGTATTATGTAAAATTTGTGAATGAGTGCATTTCTATTTGTACTTAAGCTTGAAGAATGGCAAAATGATTTCATATAGCACCTTCTGCCTCGGTCCACCCTTGACTTTCAAAAAGGTAGCCCTTTCTCAGTCTGCCCCAACTTTCAAACCTCCTTGCCCCTCTGGGTCTGACATCGCTGTCTATAACTTCTGATTATCATTCATCGATGTGCGGGGCATAAGTTTGTTAATAATTACAGGTGGCCTAGAATATCCCAGCACTTTGTCAGAAGGCTTAAAAAGCTTTAGAAAATAATTGTCCGGTTGGAAACAATTTGTAAGAATTGCTCGAAGCTCGCACTTATATTCCATGACCAAGAAACAAGTTCTCTGCTAATTGCTACGGGTAATTTGACAATTTACTGTTATAAACTTGGTCTAACCACCCTGAATTCCCATAAGGTTATTCATCTAACCCATGGGACATACATAAATATAAATCTTGAAGGGAAAACGGGTGCTTATAAGAAAACAAAAGAACTAAAGAAAGAAGCAAATTATATCGTAGGATTGTATGAAAGTATGTGTTATATGCCTATGTCTCGTTTCATCATTCTGTGAAAAATGAGGATGGCCCAAAATTCGGACAAAGTATTTAAATTTTACATAGGCTAACTATGTAAGCAGGGGAGTGTTTAGCTTTTCATTTTTGAGGGGGCTTAAGCCCCATTAAAGCACATATCCAGGACCCTGACACAGGTTTGAAATTAGGGGACAATGGCAGAGTTTTAGGAAATTGGGGGCACTCCGACCCTTCTTTTCGGCTGCATGCATTCTTGCTGGTTGGAAGAATAAATTATCATTATCACCATAAACTTGAAAATATTGTTAAATTTTGTGAATAATTCCTTTAAATTTTCCGAAACTTACAGCGCTTTACCAAAATTGACAATAGTTTTTAAGAATTTGACAGCAGAAATTGAAGAAAAATTCACGAAACCGAAGTAAATTTCAGAAAAAGTGAAGATGTCCCGCAAATTGACAAAGATTTCCTGATAATTGAAGAACAATTCATAGACATTGAAGAAAAAGTCCTGAAAATTGCCCGAAAAGTCAAGGGGATTCCCGAAAATTAAAGAAGACGTGCTCAAAATTCAAGGAGATTTCACAATTAATGACTGTACAATGCAACATTATGCAATTTATCCCCTTTTACAACCAAAAGCAAAATGGTTTTGTGGTTCTGATGTTTTTGTTTTTCATAAGCTGATTGATTTGCAAAATTTGTATTAAATGTTATGTTATTGCATATCATGACATATTTGTTCCATTATATTTATGCAGATCAATAAAAGTATTAACTTTAGCATTTGCACAATAATTAGAAAAACATTTGAGCAAGTATGATGCAAAAACGGTTGTTCATTTATTTTATTTCAAGAATGTCAGTAAGCCCCGCCTATTTATTATCATTCATAACATCACTACCACAACATTAGAACATATGTACAGACCATAATCTATCGGTGTCTCATATTGCAGAAATCTGATATATTGGTAATGAGATACAGTATGGTATTTACATCATTTAGCACTTTCACATTAAACCATGCACACCATGCATATTAATAATATCTGCTGATAACATAAGCATGTACACATAACCAACAGAATTATCATGACCAATATGATGCAACTGATACAGTTATTAATTGATCACTTTTCAAAATTTCACTTTAAGCCCCTGCCCACTTATCATTAATATGCATGGTATCACCACCAAAAAACAATTTGGCACATCTACAGACCATGGGCTATCTGTGTTATGACATGAATCCAGTATGCCATTCTTGAAATTCTGTAATCAAGCTCTTTTCAGCAAAATCATATTAAGCTCCGCCCACTGCACATATTAATAAAATTCAACGTTTTTTCATCATGAACAAGTACACACCAGCTAACAAGATAATTCCACCTAATATGAAACAAAACAGACACGCATTTGTTAAAATATGAACATTTCAAGAATTCTACATTAAGCCCTGCCTACTCATTAATATGCGTGACATCACCATCAAACATAATAGGGCACATCTACAGACCATGGGCTATCAGTGTACCACCCATTACATCAATCCCTTGTACCGTTTTTGAGATATCGCGTTTACGAGCTGACCGTCACATACACACACACACACGCATGCCATCATGACCGCATAGGTTCCTGACTGCTATCGCATCGGAACCAAAAGGGGACTTCTTTCCACACTGAGAAGTAAAGGGCTTGGTATTGCTTTGAAAAGTATTGAGGGAATGGCCCAGACAACCTATTTATTAAGAATTACCTCCCTAACTGAAAGCTTTTGTATATTTGGTATGTAGTACATTTAGGTCCAAACTTGAAGATTTTGTATCCACAAATTGAGGATATTTGATGCAAATTGGGAATGTTTTGGTTCAAAAATATCGATATTTCAGTCGATACGATTAAAAAAAAATTCAAAATCTGTTTTCTATATGGTTTATTTGATATTTCAGTTATTTATTTTTATGACCTTGACAAAATGAAAGCAGCTTAAAAATTCTAAAAGATAGGTTACTAGTCTGAAATGTGAGGGCGCAATTTGTCACAAATTAGACACAAATATTCAGCTTTCTGACATTTGTGGAGAGCTACAAATTTATGTACTGCCAATGTCTATATCAAATAGGTATCTGCAAATTTCACCGAAACAACTTAACAACAAATTGAGCAAACTTGTGAAGTATGACACCTGCGGTGAATTTCAAATGTTAATACTTTTGTTTCTTATTGTTTGTTGCATTTTTTTAGAAGGGGTGAAGAACAACATTTTAAATGAGAATTTCTCAAAAAAGTCCATATCATAGAGAAATGTACTTTGTGCCCTAAACATGAAATTCGACAAATAAATGCGTATATCACTTTATGTATCTTTTGCATTATTATACGACAAGTTTATTGGCGTTAAAGGAGTACTAGACCGAAAAGTGAGGGCGTTTGGTTTTGCGAATTTCCACAAATATATCATAAAATCATATCACAAAATAATACATAAACTTCATGCCTCCACAGCCCAGTGACGACGTGAGGGCTAAGGTCACGTAAATATTCATATTAACCAGAAAATTGTAATACCGTTGCGTGCCAGAGAAGTATTTGATTTTTTGCGAACCCCTAAAAAACGCCCTCACTTTTCGATCTAGTGTTCCTTCAAGTGATTTGTAATAATGATAATTATAATAATAATAATAGTATTAATAATGATAATGATATCAATAATGATAATATTAATAACAATAAATTAATAATGATAATAATAATAATATTAATAATAATAATTATCATATTCACAATTATAATCATAATAACAATAATGATAGTAATAATAAGATTACTATAATAATATAATTTTAAAAAAAAGTAAGTCTTAATAACTCATGATGAGATTGAGCAATTAGCATGAAATTTGGAAAACATTTATATTGTTTGAAACTTGATACACAATTTTTTTGGATTAGCGATAGACCGCACGGTTAGACTTTTATGCAGTCGTCAAATTTTGGCTAAAATTCAGCATGCTATAAATCGAAAGTGGAGGAGGAATTCTGAATATATCTAATTCTCGGAAAAAGAAATGTTTTCTCTAACGTTAGATCTAACGAAAGTGTTCATTCAGTTACAGTACGCGTAGCTAGTCTAGACCTATTTTTGGCGTTTGAGGCCACGCATGCATTGGGATTTAAATTTTGATATCAAAACAATTGTTTGAAATTGTGTTAAATCTATAGGCATACTAGAGGCAAAGGCCACGACTCCCTGGTGGGTACTCACGGGGCGAAGCCCCTGAAATGCTACGTTTTTGATAGCCGCCGAAAGTTACTTTAAAATGTGTCAAATCTATGCGGCGAAGCTGTAGGATAGGAACGCTGGGGGGCGAAGCCCCGTAAGCCCTATACGTTTCTCGTGATTTTGATGGCAGACAATTTATTTATAATTGTATCAAATCTAGAGGAAAGCACTCGGAAGCTATGCTTTTCTCGCGATTTTGAAAACAGAAAATTTCTAAATATAGGGCAAATAAAAGGAATAAAATCTTAAACTTCTGGGTGCTTTTTTTTTTTTTTTAGATTTCAAAAGGGAACATTTTCAACAGACAAAAAGGGGTTTGTTCGCTCGTATACCCCCTTCTTTTCTATCCCCTTTTCTAGCTACGGGCTGTTCAGAGTAACCATATAAATAATTAGTAGTCTTAATAAGTAACCTGAGATTTGGGTCAAATTTTCAACAGGTTTTCGTAACAATTTTGTAGGCTAAAACTTTGCTTATGTGGATAAGACCGAACGATAATGACGTCATGGACGTTACAGCTCTTTTCGTTTTATCGTCACTTACGGGTATAACGTTAGTCATTAGAATATTGTGTTCAATTTGCTGACGAGATGTGACACCATTAGGGCTACTACCTGGGGAGCTGTCTTCACAGGAGCAGATAGCGGGGGCATGAGTGTTGATCACCATGGATGAAAAACTTGGGGAAAGTATCATTTCGCCCCCCCCCCCCCTCCTCCCCTCTTTTCCCGTGCAACACAAAATGGGTAGAAAGAAATTCAAGATAGATATAAGTACGGGACCATGTCAAATTGCAATTATTTCGATCTAAAATGATGGCGCGGAGGGGCGGTTGACAAAAGGCGGAAATTTTAAATAATCTGTATATTTGGCCCCGCTCCCCAAATCTCATCTTTCATTTGGCCAAAGCAAAAAAATTCAATTATTTCGATCTAAATGATGGAGTGGGAAGGTTGGGGGGAACAGGAATTTTTGGCCCGAATCTAAGATTTTATTTGACTCTAATGATTAAAATCGTAGTTCTTCCGGGGCGTTGTTCCTGGGCCCCAATTAGCAGATTATTTTGAATGCAATGGTTTATAATCATAACATGTTTTTTTTAATTTTTTAATTTCTTCTAAATTTAATAGTCTATTTTGCCTTAGAAATGAAATCTTTGTTAATTTCGACCAAATCTAAGCTTTCATTTAACTCTCAAATGAATACAATCGTAGCGCCATGTTCTGGCCCTCACCTGGTAAGAATATTGAAAAAATAATTTAGATTTACTGATTTGTATGCCCACCCGTCTTCCTTGTGCTCCACACCTAAGCCTGCCATTCCATGGAACACATCTTTTTTTCATGTCATTGCTATGCGCTTTTCCAGGGAACAAAATCATTCATTTTCTGATTCAATGGTTTTCCTTATTTGGACATTTCCGAAAAATAATCTACCATTTTGCGATTACTGACTGCAAAATTTTAGCATTTTGTTGGTTCATTTTTCAAACAAGATAAATAAGGGAAGGGGGTAGGTGAGGGGGGGGGGAAGGACTATGCTCTACCGAAGTAAGTTGCTAAGGTATGATTCTATATCGTGTATCAATCACATTTCTTCCGGGAAATTTCATTATTTTTTTTTTCGTGCAATTTTCTTCATTTTGGGGAAATTTTCTTCTTATTTGGGAAATATGTTAATTTCCATCAATTATCTGGAAATGTTACCAAATATTACTGAAATTTCCACTGATTTTACCACATTTTCCTTCAATTTTATGTTAATAAGTTGAAAAGAAAGCATGTCGAAACCAGTCGAAAAAAAGCATTCGGCGGGAAATATGAATTCCTTTTATCTGTTCATGGAGTACCTTTCCTCCTCCTCCCCATTTCCTAAGACTCTGCACCCTCATGGCCGTACGGGGCGGGGGAATTAGGGGTGGCAGCCCCCTGTAGGCCGGATACCCTGAGTCAGGTACGACTTGTCTAGATATCTGGGTCATGCATACCCTCCCGACTCGGCATGATGTTGACAATATGATACTTGGGTACCGATCTTATATAGTCAGGCAGAGAGGCAAAATGTAATTTTTAAATCAGTGATTTGTCGGAATCATGCCAGATTGGGATATATTTCCCGATAATTAAAGGAAATTTCCCCCAAATCAAAAAACTGCCCGAAAGTGAAAGAAAATTGCCTGGAATTTAATCTAAGTTCCTGAAAGTTAGTCAAAAGTACGCTGAATTTTCCCCAAATCGAAAAACCCACGAAAAGTGAAATTTTCCCCATAAATGAAAAACCCACGAAAAGTGAAGAAAATTGCCCAGGATAATGAAAATTGGGTAATTTGGCACAAAACCGAAAATCTGGAAAAAATATTTAGCCCGTAAATTAAGTAAAAGCTCACTAAAATTGGGCGAAAATAGAAAAGAAAAAAAAAAGCACCTGGAAATGAAGGAAATCCCCCCGGAAATAAAGGTTATTTCCGAAGGTTCCCCCTCCTTAATTCCCAAGGCAAAAGCTGTTGTGAAACCATTACTAAAAGTCAATTGTTTATTCACATATTTATTGCGATTTTTTCTTCGTAATAGGTTTTCGAGTCGGGCAAAGAGTCGACGCCCCCTAAGTAAGATGACCGGTCTCGTACGGCTATGTGCACCCTGATGACAAAACTGCGCATAAAACACGTTAAAACATCATCTTCGGTTTGGTTTGGCCTGGTCCCCTTTTATCCTGGCTCCGCCCCTGATCATTCTCTGATCTAAATAGTGCAACCGACATTTTACATCTCTCTCGTCGGGGCCCAAGTATGATGTTGTCAGCATCATGCCGAGTCGGGAAATGATTCTGATATTTTTAGCCGAGTATAGGGCATATGATTCAGAAATATCTATAATTTAAATTTTACATTTGGTATTTCGCATATCTGCCGGACTAAACTTGGCGAACCTTGGCACTAAACTCACCCACTTGCAGTTTTTCTCTTACCACCTTGTTTCTAACCTGGTCCATCTTGGTCACACCGTATGCGAACCTCAGCATTTTTATCTCCGCAACTTCCATCTTATGTTCCTCCTTCTTTGTGAGTGGTACGGACTCCATCCATTACAGCATCGCTGGTCTCACCACGGTCTTGTAAAGCCTCCCTTTAATTCGCACTGGTGCTTTCCTATCGCACAGTATGCCTGTGATTTTCCTCCAGCTGCTTCAGCCGGCCTGTATTTTCCTCTGCACCTCTTTGCTGGACCCTCCATCTTTTTGCACAGTGGACCACAGGTACTTAAATTCTGTCACCCTGGAAACTCTCTTCCCCAGCATCATGATGCTTCCTTCTATTTTAGAACCTCCTCCTGTGCACAGGTATTCATTTTCTTTCCACTGACTCTCAGGCCTCTATCCTCCAGTGCCTTTCCCAAGCCTCAAGCCTTCTCTCTACATCTTCCTGTGTCTTGTCACATAGGACCACATCATCTGCGAACAGTATATCTCAGGGTGCTTTTCTCCTTATCTCTTCTGTCAGGCAGTCCATTATTTCAGCAAACAGGAGAAGGCTCAGAGCTGAGCCTTGGTGGACCCAAAGTCACTTCACAAGCATCACTGAGACCATCCACGCATCTGACTTGGGTTAAAGTTCCGTCATACATGTCTTGCACCAGCCTCACGTAGGTCTCTGGTACACCTTTAATTCTAAGGCAGTTCCACACCTCCTCTCTAGGCACTCTGTCATATGCCTCTCCAAGTCGACAAAAACGCAGTGGAGATTCAGCTGTCCTTCCCTGTATGTCTCGATTAATTGTCTGAGGGCGAAAATGGCATCAGTCGTACTCCTACCGAGCATGAAACCAAACTGCTCATCTCCGATATCAACCATATCTCTGAGCCGGCCATCAATCACTGTCTCCCATATCTTCACGGTGTGAGACGGAAGCTTTATGCCTCTGTATTTTCGCAGTCCTAAACATCGCCCTTGTTCTTATGTATCGGACTAATATGCTGTTTCTCCAATCGTCAGGCATTTTACCAGAGATGATGATGTTGTCGAACCAGTCCTTCACCAACTTGACCCCTGTTTTACCCAGGCAGGTCCATACTTCCGCAGGGATGTCATCGGGGCAAACTGCCTTCCCTTTCCTCATTTTCCTAGAGCTTTCTCCACTTCTTCATAGTAAAAAGGCATTTGTTGGATATAAGGCAATAGCATTCATAGTGTAAAGTTGACTGCATTATATCTCGTCGCACTTACACATGCGTATTTATTTACCGAATTGCTTTGGACAATCAGCACCATTCAATGACCATAACTCTACTCAAAAATCATTGTCAAGGTCAGATCCAAAGTCTGTGGATGACATTAAACCAGTTTTACAAGTACAGCTAAGCGTCACTTTCTTAACAACAGTATAAACCAAACACACTAAGCAATAACCTGGACTGTGGCGTAAATGAAAGCGTCTGAATTTAGCAAACAACTGAGAATAAATTAAAATTAGGTCAAAATATATATATATATATATATATATATATATATATATATATATATAATGAATATATATATAGATAAATATAATATATATATATATATATGATATCGAATATAATATATACCGTTCGGTTATCTATACTATATGAATATATGGTATATACCTATATCAAATTGTTCCATAATATATATATATATATCGGCGCATATACATATATATATAGAGATATTTATATACATATATATATAATATTTATATATATATATATATATATATATATATATATATATATATATATATATATATATATATATATATATATATATATATATATATATATATACATGTATATAAGTATATATATATATATATATATATATATATATATATATATATATATATATATATATACATATATGAATATATATATATATATATATATATATATATATATATGTGTGTATATATATATATATATATATATATATATATATAACTTAAAATTAGGTCAAAATATGAATATGCATATATATATATATATATATATATATATATATATATATATATATATATATATATATATATATATATATATATATATATATATATATATACATGTATATACATATATATATATATATATATATATATATATATTTATATATATATATATATATATATATATATATATATATATATATATATATATATATATATATATATATATATATATATATATATATATATATATATATATATATATATATATATATATATATATATATATATATACATGTATATAAGTATATATATATATATATATATATATATATATATATATATATATATATATATATATATATATATATATATATATATATATATATATATATATATATATATATATATATATATATATATATATATATATATAATATATATATATATATATATATATATATATATATATATATATATATATATATATATATATATATATATGTATATATATATATATATATATATATATATATATATATATATATATATATATATATATATATATATATATATATATATATATATATATATATATATATATATATATCCCTTTAGGTCACTTACTTAAAATATATACATATATGTCCTGTTTTTACAATAAAAGTCGGGCTGTTAAACATATATAAGTTACAGAGTTAGCAGCTCTTAGACAAAAGCGCTTAATTAATCCCAGGAATGATTTAGCAAACAATTGACTGATTTGACAATTTTATGAATATATTTCACCAACAGCTTACACTTCTTAGTTTTCTGTACCAGCTGCAATAATATCACTCATTCATTAAAGTTTCAATCTAAATATCTATGGACAGGTAGCAACAACTTGATTTCATTTGGAAGAGAATAGGCTATAAGCCATGAAAATCGATTTAAAAGTTTACTCATTTGAATTTAAACGCCTATTATAATAAATTATGCAAACTTAATTGATGATTTGTGACATCGACATGGGAAAAGCAATGAACAGATGAATGTTAACTTACACTTTTACAATCCTTCAATAGGAGAGGTTTATTAAGACGAAGAGGTTCTCAATCGCCATCATAATTAGCAGGAAAATACATGATTTTCACTGACTGAAATTTTTGGACAGAAATTTAAAGAATTACATTAAAGAGTTTGAGCTGTCCTGTCTTTCCTACATCAAAACAGGTTTGACATACATTAAAATATCTTCAAAATTTTGCATTAACTCAGACACTGCAGGTGCTTTTTAATATATTTTAAAGACTATTCTGTTTAGAATTGAAAGCTCTACCTACAGAATATAAAATCTCTAACTGCCCATACACCTTTAAGTTGTCCAAGGATCCACGAGTTCACTAAAGTCATATTTGCACAGTAGAAATTATGCACAGTAGAAATTATCAACAGTAATTGTTTGCTTAGTCCAACATGTCCAAGAATTACAATCCAGGACTGACGTAATAGATGCATTGAGTACCTTATTGGACGGTGCCCTATAGCATGCCTAGTATTCTTGATAAGTGAGCCCTTATGATGCATGATCTAGAATTTACCAAAGCAATATGAAAACGATAGTAAATATACGTAGTCAGTAGCATATGAAATATGAAAAAAAACTTGTAAATAACATGCAGGAGTTTCTTGTTTTGAAATATATTTATGTTGAAAATGGGCGTTAGTGAGGGTAGAGGATGGGGCTTTACTAGGCCAAAGTTGAAATAGATGGTCAAAAATATAGTCATAAATCATCATTATATCATATCAAAAAAGTATTATTCTGGATCTCGCGAAATAAAATAATTTGTTATTTCATGAAACATGTCTCTATAGTAGCAAGACTCTTGGCAATTCTTTTCTTATCGTACTATTTCATCATAATTATCAAAAAGTGTTGGAATTTAATTAAGGATAAAATAGATGTGTGATAATTGTTTACCAAAGGGAATTTGCAGCTAATTACTCAAGTTTATTTTTGAAATATGCTTTAAGCGTGCGCATTGCCTGATAATAATTCTAATAAACAGCTCGATTCCTTTTTCCATACCCATATTATATGGCAATGATATTCTTCATTCTGGTCGTCGTATAATACTACCGAACGTAAAACCAATATATGTGTTAGGGATACAAGTTAAGAATTATTGGGTGAAGTATATTCGTATACCCAGTGTAAATCGTGCATTTCTCTGGTAGAAGCTTTCATGGCATCTTTGGTTAACCAGTGTGACATTCAGAATTGGTTCCATGAAGATAAATGTTCTCAGTATGTAGGGTAGGATCATTTTTGTATGTAGGAATATTTCATCCCAATATTGTTATCGACATTGCTATTCGCAGCGCCCTCACTAAGTATTTCTTAAATAATGTACACGTTGTATCACGCTGAAACCATTCCCGAAAAAAACTCTGTACGTACGTACAGTGTACGTATGATTGTACACTGTATGTATGAAGTGTGGGGATAGTGATGCGTGAATTTTCGGTGGCCTTGAGATGTTCGAGACCATGTGGAAAATCAGAACATCGCTGATGTAAGGCGCGAATCTCACATCTTTTTAGATATCGTAACGTAATGGTGATTACGCATAGAGATATCGTAACGTAATGGTGATTACGCATAGAGTTTCCGATTGGGAAGCCATCTATACATTTCCGTTATAGCTGCCTCGGCCTTTGTTTGTAAAATGCGAAAAGTAACGACAACAAATTTCAATGATGAGAAACCTGAAGTTTAGATTACAAAAAAGTTATCTATAATGAAATAGTTCAGCTTTGTCATTTGTGTGATAGTCCATCTACAAAGATGATAAATATGTGTGTAATTTACGTCAACGCAATACGAGTTATGAGGAACAAGAACCCTAAGTATAAAAATGAAAATCAATTATACAATAAACAAGATATTTTTGATATTAAAAGGATAGCGACTAAACTAATCTAGTTTCCTGATCTATTGACATATGTGGGGCGATAATGATTAGATATTTTTCCTTTCGGGAGAAAATGTCATTATCAAAACGTCATTAACGCTATATACAAATAATTAGGATCAAATGTTATCAAATTAAATTACCTTTTTACCATTTTATCAATAAAATTGTTAAAAAGTTAGACTTATTATTACGTTCCTTTTACATGGATGGGTAACATCTTTCATGAAGTAAGACGATTATTGATTTCAACCAAGTTAATGAAACAATTTTGTTGCTCTATAAACTATCATGTTAAAATATTGCCAACACGTCACTAAGTTCATACAAAATTAAAAAAGTTTTAGCATCTCTAAAACTACGTTTTCAGTTTTTACGTTTCCAAATTGTTTTCGATTTTTACATTAGTTGTTCTGCTCCTTAAAGTTCAGTCAGGCCCGACCTGATAAATAAGCAGATCGGGTCAGATTTTTTCTCTTTATTTTCTTTATTCTGAAAACCACAAGTAATTAGAATCAAATTTCCCTTATCAATGGCTCCATTGTATTTGTTCTCATGTTGTTCCTGAGTTGTTGTGGAAGTTGATGTTGAGTATCAAGTTACCAATGGATGAAGTTCTTATAGTGTGGTTGAACAGTTATTTTGATAAAGATAAGTGTTCTCATTATTTGCTACAGTAAGTTTGTAGAAATGATTTGCTGGAACAAATTTTTAAGGAGTAGAACAAGTCTTGACAGTTATTCTTCCATACCTTAATGTTTCGTATAACGGTAACGTTAACTACAATATTTCATGATCATAATTTACTCTTTTAAACAAACTGTTTTACCGTATACTAGGACATACATCATCTGCTATCGTAAGAAGTAAAATTATCGTTTTATGTAAGTGTTGTACAATAAAGAAGAAATCTCGTCACAAGACAATCGCTTGACACACGCATCCGTAATACTGCTACATACCAGCAACGTCACTTCCGCTGCTGTTTTTGATTGGCTTGTCAGTATTGGTGTAAATATGATCTGCCAATCAGAAACGTTGATTGCATTGCATTGTTTTCTCAACATTAAAAAGAGAATTGACCTTTAACGTATAAGTGCTTTATGTTGGTTCAAAGGTCACATGATAATTACAACTATATGAATTAGTCAATTAAAATAGACGAACCATTGGACTGTTGGATGATAAATATTATTCATGTAACAGTTTAAGGACATGAAATAATCTGTTCGTAAAGGAGATCAATTCAATATTCTTATAAATTTTGATATTATGTGCAAAACAAAGTTGCGGTATTATTTTTGCTCTTGAATCTCTCGTTTTTGAAATACGTCCCTAAGCTAGCTCAGGGCATAACTTGACCTGATTTATTATCTCTAAATCACGTATATAGCATTTATTTAAACAAACTGTTTCGAATTTCACAGTGCCTACTCTTTCATACCTTCATTTTACGTCCAACGGTAACTCCAATGATAAAATTTTTACTTTTTTGATCAAACTTGGCATATCAGGTCATACGTAAATCGTCTGCTATTGTAAGAAGCAAAGTAGTCTCCTCACAGAAGAGGTGTGCATTAACATATGTGGTTTATGTTAGGTTTAAAAGTCACTTGATAATTAACTATAATTTAAAATGGAAGAACAATTGTATGATAAATATTATTCCCTTAATGACACTATACCATATTTACGAAGAAGAGATCAGTTCATATTCTCATCATTTTTTGTTTTTATTTAGTAAAACGCAGCTACCACTCCTTTTTTAATCTAAGCTACTTATTCCGCATCAGATAGCATTTTGGCTCGAAGTATGAGAAGCATCTTGATCAATACTAACAACAAACGACGGTCCGGGAAATACCTTGATTTAAAGAACCACTTAGTACTCCTTACTTCCAATTCAATGAAAGGCTCTTCTAGGTCAGTGCTTATCCCTGGTTTCCTTATTGCAAACAAACGAGAGTATATACAGGGATCTTTCAAAGTTCCCCCTGGACGACATGATATTCCATCGCAGGCTAACTGCAAAGCAAGCTCGTTTCACATGATTCGAGCAATTACAAATAAACTTGGCTTGCTCAAGATCACAGCATGGTTTACCCTCCGTGGGAATCGAGACCAGTCATATGCTGACCACTGAGTTTTCACCCTTTTAAAACAAGAGATTGCTAAGAATTCATAGCGGGAAATGCGGACCATTTGGGGGAGATAGATTACAACAATTAGATGACATTAGGATAATCCGATTGTTATATCACAACATTCAGGTATCGGTATATATAACAACATGTATAAGAATAAGAAATGTAGTTCCATACACATTGTATTCGGAAATATATGTACCCAACGAAACCACCTATGAACATAGTTTAGTTCCAAATCATAGTTCATGAAAGTCTTCATGGTACAAATCCCTCTTTTCTTGGAAACAATAAGAAGTGTGATTTTCCTTAAAATAACAAGAAGACAAATAGTTACATGATTTTGTTATTTAGTGAAATTAAACTGTTATTGCTTCAATACTTATATATGGTATCAGGACAATTATTATGTGGCATTAGGAGAAGTAGACACACAAGAAAGCACGAAACATGTATTTACTTTTTGCTATTCTTTTTATTTTTCTCAAACATATACATTTTGTAGCTGTACTAAATGCAATTTTTGAAGATTAGAGATGAATCCATATTTGTATGGGGTTTGGTCATGATACATGACAAAAAAACAGAAGTAATATAACACCTTTTTGATAAACTTTGTGAGGAATGAAAATATATACTCCCTGAACACTGCTGAAGAAACATACGTAAATATAAAGAAATTATTGAAACAATCACGGGAACATTACTTTGGAATTGTAGCTAATGACGTTCAGCATGTTCAGAGAACAGCGTAAGTTTCTTCCCTAGCAGCTTGCAAGTAGGCCTAAGCTATGCTTACAACACAAATATCAGTCATTTCAGTTTCAATTTGAATATATATTATTTTCACTTGAAACACAATTATGCAGGTTGTGTGAGATTTCTATTTCAAGGTGGTCTCATGTGCAGGTTTGACAAAATGTCACTTACAGGGTAAAAGTGATTTTGCGTATCAATCAAGTTTTTAAAATAGATTAATTTTCTGGTTTTTCGGAAGAAAGATTTTCAGATTTCTACTAGGATTTTCAGACTTCTATACTAAATAAAATTCCATTAGTTACACATATCTAATGCGATATTGAGCCTAAGATTTGTGTGCAATCACGGATTATGGACACATGTGATATTTCAATTTTATTTTATGTTATATTTTCGAAAGAGTTTCGATCGACTCGCCCGTAGATCTTCCCTGTTCGTAATATAAGCATCTGAAAATGCTGTCGCAAAATGCTATCGCAAAATATACATGTCACTACGACTGAACTAAATACTTAAATTGCTGTGTTCATCGATGCGATTCTCCAGCCACGAATCCCTATAGTACCAAAACGACCAAAATATACGTATAAATAGATCAATCAAATCAACTAATGAAGGTATCGATATCATCTGCTGTTCTCGCCACAGCTGCAATAGATATAAATAATTACTCTTAGAAAAGATTATTGTTTTATTATCTTTTGAACTATTTCCATTTTGTAAAGGATAAGTTATACTTTTTAGTAGAATTTCGAAAAGAATTGCACTTCTTTGATATTTCGATGAGCACAACAATACTTTATATAGAAGCTTTTTATATGGACAACATACAACAGCTGAATACAACAATGATAGAAACCAATCCCCCGGGAGCAAAGACAAAATACCTTCAACATTGAATAGAAATGGTTCAACTAGATTAAAAAAAATTCTATGTGACTATTTTGGCAAATATAAAGTTTGTACAAAATACGAAATAATATATTATCTCCAAAATGTATGCAGTACAAGGTATAGACATCAAGGGATGGAATTTTAAAGAGCTGATATTTCAAAGCTCATCTTCTTTTCCTGGTTTTTCTGTTGGAATAAGGTGTCTCGATCTGTAAAATTAAAAATAGAAAGAAACATATGACATAAACGCCAGAGACATGTATGCTTGGATAATTGACCAATTCTGTGCTCCAAAAGCACACCAATACGCATGGACATACAATTATGCGAAGATCTTTTTGAATTGTGAAAAACATATTTAGTGCATTTTAGTGTATATTTAGAGGTACCATACGGATGATTTGAGATGGGAAGACATCATTTCTTATATCTGAATATATTTCCCATTTTGGTTACTGTATTAAACCAACAATTAAAGGAACATACGCCAATAAAAGCGTTGCTATAGTGGAAAATGGGAAATTTTACTGATCGCATCTCGCCTTTGCCGTTCCTCAAGTTAGCATCATTTAGGCGTGTTGACTTGCCGAGTAAATTCGAACGTTTATGTTCAAATTTCATCATAAACTCGAGACAAGATGTACCAACAGAACTAAAGGTAATGAGTTTTGAATTTTTGTAAGCAGGTCATGGAATCTTCCGGTATCGTGCCACTGTAGGATGTTTAGGGATCCCATAATGATTAACCCAAATATTAAGGTCACGTGCTTTTTGAAGTCTCCGTTAAACCAAAACATTATCAATTTCCTTACCTTTTTAACATCTCCGCTTCTTCAATCGTATCCGGGAGAGCCTTTCCTTTTGTTTCAGGTAAAACTAATGCTAAGAATCCAGTTAAAAGGGTGCTAGATCCGAATACAACCAACGGCAGCGGCTCCCATATAAGGCTCAAGCGTAATAGATACGGAGAGGTGATATCTCCAAGTCTTGCGATAACCCCACAAATGCCTAGTCCAAAACCCCTGCGAAATATTAGAATATTTAAAGATTAATGTTGAGATGGAGTGTTTATATGTCATTTAATGCACGAGGCAAGGAACTTTGGCCCGAGTAGAATGAGTCAATTTCTTTAGGAGGATCATTTGTGACTACAAAGTCCTTTCAACCGTGTATCAAATACGCATATAAAGACGATGCTAAAACATTAATGTTTTTATAAAATTTCTGTGTTAGATTATTCAAAATGCATAAAAAAGAATGCAAACACGTGAACAGTTTACATACAGTTTTTGCTTTGTTAAGAAATCCACCTGTTGTAAAAATGAACTAAACCGTGTACTCAAACTCACGCATAACGGAAATCAAATGCACGGGTCATAGCAATGCAAATATTCAATAGAAATGTTTATAAATCTCATTACAAACTTTCTACTGTATAATTCGTTTATTCAATACACATATTGAAGTACTATTCACACTAGGAATTGAAATTTGAGGGGAAATTATTGTTTTTTTTGTACTAATCTGTGCTGAGATTTACATGCCATGTGCTAAAGCAATCCCCCTTTGTAATACATCACAAAATCCGCCCTTTGAACACTACTCCATCCTGATTTTCTGTGCCTCTGGCATTTAATCTTATGAACGATTACGCGGTCACTGAAAAGTTTCGAGTTTCCTATTTCATTTCCACGTTACTCCACTTCATATTATGACAAAATTTGTGGTCAAACGATTGCGTAATACATGATCAACTAGTTGAGAGAATGTCCTTGAAACGGGATAAAAATGACAGTGGCAGTTTCATCCCGTCCGTGTCCCAAGGGGCGCTTTCTTTAAATGATGATTTTAAAGGGGAAATTATAATAAAAGAGGGGAATCCCTCTCACTAATGTGAACACTGTATTGAAGGACGCATTTACGTGCCTTTGACTGACTGCAATGTTTATACTATCGGACAGTTATATTTTTTGTTTTAATTCATTTTTAAACAATTATGTAAAATGAGGAAACTTTTTTAACGTCCTGCATATACTGATATAAGGTTCGACAACATAAGATGACATTTCGGACAACAAAATATGATGTTTCGAATCGAAGTAAGAATTTCATGCGGTGTAGTCGTAAAACTGGATTATATTGAGTCCAAAAATTGAATCACAAATTTGAGTGGGTCTAATTCAATGGAAACACAAAATTTGAAAATTGCTTGATATTTCATTCTTATTTTTCAACTTTCTACTTTTAAAGGTAAAATACAATGCCTTTAACTTAAACACAATTTAAGAAATTTAAACAACCAGCAATTAATTACGGAAAAATGACTGCATCTAGCAAACATTCTTCGAAAAATCTTATTTTTAGCGATATATCTGATTGAAACAAAGAGTAAAAACACAAATTGCAATTTCTAGTATCTACAAACCACCCATCGTGTCAGAAGTGGTTTATTTTTTCTGCAGGATATATCTTTTGGGGTTTTAAGGAAAAAACGACGATTTGTCATCGTTTTTGCTAATTTTACTTTTTGTGAAAACCCGATTATATACATCGAAATGGAGCGCGCTTTATATGCAAACGTCATCTTGTCATTGAAAGCCACTAGCGAATCAAATGTGGCGACGCACACTTTCAGTCTTTCCAACTTAATTATCCATTGGTATATTAGCTAGTAGTTCTGATTCTAACAATAGTTTTTAGGATCATTTTCTTTGCCTAATCATAACATTCGAAATGAAACATATATTTTATCCACCGTGACGTAAAAGCGATATTGGGTTTTAAAGTAATAGTTGGTAATAAGTCACACGTAGTTTCTTACCTAATTGGAGTGGGATAAATTTCCGCAGCCCACACGTATATGATACCGTAGCTTGTACTAATCAAAAACTTTCCTAACATTGCTACGGTCAATAGAATTGGTCCCTCGGCTAAAAAGATAAATCATTAAAATAAGTAGTATATTATTTTCTGATTTCCAATATTTTCTTCTTCGATTTTAGTCACTTTTATTAAGGTCGAGAATAATAAGGGAATAATAAGGGAAGGTGGTCAGCTGACCAAGGAAAATCCTTGGATAAAATATTTTTCTCTCAAGTGTAAATATTCTTCATTTAAGTAAATATATAGTATTTATAAAATGTTTAGATAAGGTACACATATTCCTAACATTCTTGAAAAATTTATAACATTATTCACTATATTTTTAATGAGGTAGACATTATTCGTAATACTTTTAAATGAAGTAGACATATTCTTAAATGAGGCAAACATTTCCTAATATTCTTAATTGAGATACACATATTACAAACATTTTTGAAAACGTTATAGCATTATTCTGTTTTCCTGAAATGAGGTAGAATGAGGCACACATATTCCACAAATTCTCCAAAACGCTAGAACATTGTTCACTATATTCTTAAATGAAGGTAGACATATAATTAAGGTTCTAAAATGAAGTAGACATATTTCAAGCGAGGATACAACAAAAACCCTCGATCTGGGGTTTCTGTTAGCTATGGAGGCCGCCATTAATTGAGGCCAAACATAGACAATTAATGGATGTGAAATTAAAGTCGAAAATGTAAAAAAGTATAGATATTTGTGGTCCACAAAACCTGCCCTAATTCAGTTATCATGTTAGTCTTCAAAAGCTATCCAGACGAATTTTGAAGTTTACCCGTCGAATTATTAGATATTTTGGCAAATTCAAAATTCTGTATGAAACTTTTAACGGAAAAATGGTATAATAATATTTAAATACTACTTCAATTCATTTTATGGATAATTTTTTTCAAATTTGATATGAAAAGTACTCTATTATATTCCCATAATTAAAAATGATACAATTTTTGAACTGTACATTGTAAGCAAAGACGTAGGAAGCGAGGTAAGCTGGCGGGGTGAGCTTCACACGTCCCCCCACCCCCCTTCCCTTCCACCCCCCCTCTTACCCTCTTGAGAGGATTCACCTTCCCGGTTGCATGTTTCCTGCCAGGTTGGGAGGTAAGATTTGGAAATTATTAAGATAAAATTGACAAATGTAGTAAAATTATTAGACATTTTGGCCAAAATTTCCCAAAAACTGGCGACAATTAGCCAAGATTTCTTGAAACTGAAGAATATTTCCCGAAAATAAAAGAAATTTCCCGAAAATGTTGGAAATTTTCCGGAAATGAAGGAAGCCTAAGTTAAAGAAAATTTCCCAAAACTTGAAGAAAATTTCCCGAGTATTGAAGGGAATTTTCCGATTAGCAGAAAATGTTAATGGAAACTTAATTTACAAGCGCATTTGTTCCGTTTGTTGCCAAGAAAAGTCATCTTATGTGTCTGCACCAGTGCATTCATTTGGCAAGCTTGCTATTTAGAGGTGAAACTTGCGGTCGAGGGTTTCTCCCGGACTGTATAGTTAGATAATCCGTTGCTCTAAAATATGGAATAGTAAGTGATCCTGAAAATGAAGGTTATCTGCACTCTATACAGTGCGCTTGTCAGCATTTTTTTAATTTTATTTCGGTAATCATTGTAATTATCTTCTTTTACAACAACTACTAACAACAACTACCTTCATTAGCATAATTTGATAATGTTTCGCGTCAAATAGTATCACCTACAAGCATGCGAGGTGGGCTATGATCAAATGATACTTAACACATGCAGTTGTCATTACGTTGGCATTCACTTTGTCTCATTAATCTGTCGCAAAATAATTTATTTCCATATTTTTACATAATATCCGTTATATCATATCAAAGAAATACATAATTATAGAATGACTATAGTTAAATACAAAGTGGAGGCTAACAGTACACTCTAAAAAAGGAATGGTCAAATTTTGACCCTAACATGGTCAACTGCACCGAACCAACTTTGGTCAAATTGAACTACAAATTTGACCACAATTTGGTTAGATTTGTTCATAATGACCATATTATGGTTAGATTTAATTTTGACCAACATTGGTTTGTTGCAGAGTTGACCATGTAATGGTCAAATATGACCATTTATTTTTTAGAGTGTAGTACGTCGAAACAATGATTACTCTTCTAAGTTTACAATAAGAAGCTTATATCAAATTGCAAAGAACATAGAAAATAATCTTATTCAGATAGGTTAAACATATTGAGATATCTTTTTCAAATACCAACAATATATTGAGATATACTTACGAATGACACTTGTAGCTAGGCAAGCAACACCGGCAAGTAGCATAAGTACACACACGCTCCATCTCCGGCCAAAGTATATTTGTGAAATTATTGCGGCAGTATACGCAGGTATTTCAACGGCACCCGAAACTATGAAAGCCATGTAAACGTCAACTCCTAGTTTATTTGTACTGATGGACAATCCCATATACATCAGTCCGTGAGCATACCTATGTAAAACACTTGCAAAATCTATTTTGTGACATTTTCATTCGCGGCTAAGGCACTTGCAGTAAGGGGCGTAGGAAGGGTCACCCCTAACAGATGGCAAAACTCCAACAAATTTCCCGGTGACAAATGGGACAAATGCACTGGTAAAGAAAGTTTCTCTCAACATTTGCGGCTAATTGGGAAATTTCATTCAATATGCGGGAAATTTTATTCATATTTGGGAAAAAAAATTCAATTTCAATAAAGTTTGGCCAGTTTTCCGGAAATTTTGGCCAAGTTTTCCGGAAATGTTGGCCATAACATACAATATTTTTACCACATTTGTCAATTTTATGTTAATAACTTTCCAATTTTACCTCCCAATCTGGCAGGAAACATGCAACCGGGAAGGTGAAATCCTTTGAAGAGGGGAGGGGGGGGTAGTTTTCCCCGCATCCTACGTCTGTATAATTCAAACGTATAGTCAAAAGCAAAAGGCTCGCACGACGTATATACTTTTTTCTTCATTCAATACACTGATTCCATTAGTCCTACGCCTCTGCTTACAATGTATAGTTCAAGCGTATGGTCTAAATCAAAAGCAAAAAGCTCGCACGACGTACATACTTCTTTTTTTCATTCCATAAACTGATTTCATTTTTTATCAAAGATATTGTTATCACCTGTTTGTCTTAAAGAAATAGTAATGATTTGTGTAGTCAATACTTCTTTATCATTCAATATGTTATTCAGTGTCATATAGAATACGTGTAAACTGCAATTCAGGATAATCTGTAGCAGAGAAGCATCTTTCATTTATTTTAAAGAATGATTAAGCTTTCCAAAGTTTAATGCTTGTTCAAATTTGAAGCATTCGAAAGGTATTGTAATATAATCTCGTAACACATGATATTCGCTTTTAATGGTAACCTATTGCTAAGGAATCTAGCTGTCTAGGTTACAAAACGGTTTGGAATGAGAACAAAGCCTGCATGGGCTGTTATAATGTTATGTCGCTTTATGCAGCTTAGCAGTACGATATGACAAACTAAACAGCACTTTTTCGAAATTTGAAAGCATTTTCGTAGCGTTAATAATAGCGTAAATCAACAACTACGTATAAATCTAAGATGATGTTATGTTAGAGAAGTTTTGTAGCTCTCTGCGTCCATCAAAAAGCTATACTGATTGAGTCTACTGTATTGAGTGGTTAAGCATTAAAAGTGGTAACCTTAAATTGTTACGAAATTGTATTACAGTATAGCAATTGTGAATGCTTAACGTTTGAACTCATGTTAGGTTTGCAACGCTTAACAAATCTTCATCTACAGATCTAGACGCCGTATTGTCATCACCTACCATATAAAGCTCATGCTTATAGTCCAAACCAAGAGCGAGGGGCTAGTGCCTATATCTCTGATGCGAGCCGTGCCCTTGGTCGTAGCCGCTGCCTCCGCCTCCTATAGAAAGCAGAAATGTATAGCTGGGTCTGGATGTGGTGGTTATGCGTGACCTTTCTTAAGAGATGGAAAGGGGAGCGTGAGCCCGGGTTTTATGCAGTGATGTTTTGACTATTTCATCCCATGAAAAGATATATGCCACTTACATTGTATCTACCTTGCCTGTAAAAATCCCTTTAGAACGTTTGATACTGAAGATATAATGGAATTTCTAAGTAAATAAGTAAAATGGGCATCAGCACACAAATTAAAACATGTCAAGATAGATGTACTACCGATTAGATTCGTAAGAGCATTTTCTTTGGCTGGCGGAGTGGGGGCGCAAAGCAATAATAAGTCTGATGTGTATGAAAGGTAATGGGTACAAACACATAACGTATGAGAAAGTGGTTATTAAAAATGGTATAATTAGTTTTTAGCAGATCTGAAAATTAACCACTCTTTATCTCACATATGATATCGCGTCATTTGTACATTGTTAATCGGCTGTTAGAGCTGTTATCCGATAAATCTTAACATAACTCCTAGCCTATCGGTTCTCCCGCCAGTGGCGATGAATATTTGATTGCATTTAATATTTTTTTCAACAGGGCATGGTTCCCATGAAGAACAAAATCGAACATATATTTAATTGGAATAACCCACACTTTTATTTTGGAGAGTATATTTAACATACTAGGAAAATAAGAATTATTGGTTATGAAAAATTTCTTTTTTTGTTACTGATATCAGAGATATTTGTAACTTTTTATTTTGTCTTTTTATATTAAGAGATATCTTAAATTTTTCAAAATTTCAAGATGAATATTTACTCCATGGAGCTATTAACCAAAAGTTAATAGCCTTATGATTAAACTTATCTTGATTTCAGACTGTCAGAGTGATATACTTGCTTTCTAAGAGATAGATATAACCATGAAAGCAGTATTACTACACTAATCATCACACATTTCAGTAACTTACAAACAACAAAATTCCTCAATATTTTTCAAATTTCAACTATCAGATTATAAGGTATGATTAGCTTTTACATATTTGAAATTTATCTTACAAACCTCTAGTTTCATCATTTCAAATTTCTCTTCAAGATTGTCAGGAACGGTAGTTTTATTGACTTTCGCTGTTTTTCTTAGTATTTTGCAAGCTTTCTTAATGTTTCCTTTTGAGAGAAGCCACCTTGGTGATTCAGACAAAAACCTGAAAAGAACCAAAAATAGAACAATATTTATTGTATTTTCGCTGTTAAATGTACAAACAATTATCAAAATCAAAATGCAGTGTAATTTATCAAACTAATATATCAACGTATAGACCTGTAAACTACAAGTAATACCGTAGATTTGGTAATTAAGTATGAACCACACATCATTATCAAACAATAAATATGAAAGAAAATAATGGACAATTTTTATATTCCTATGGACCCTCTTTGTTTTTGCAAATAATTAACGAAAATACTTTTTGATATAAGAAGAAAAAACTAATACTGTAGTGTCCGTTTAATGTAATAATTTGTTAGTGATAACTGAAATGACAAAAAAAAAGATACACGTAATGAAAAGAACGGACAACTAGGGGATTATATATATATTTGATATAGAAAAATAGTCCGATTAGAAAATGATTACACTCCTTTGTGTAACTTCATTAGTAAAGTAAAACCACGGTATTGATCTAATATTCGCGCTTGTTGATATACCTGAAATTTTGCTCATTGAATCATAACAAAATTGGATGCTACCCTATAGATGATCAGATTATATTCTCTCGGTATCAGTGATATGTGTAAGTGGGTACAAAATAAGGATTGAACAATTGATTGTGACCTTCATCTTCTAATTAATTGAGAGAAAGTCATTAAGTCAAATAAGTCGCGAGCTTGTTTATTTTATGCCGAAGCTGACATCGAATGCAACATGATGGAAGTATTTGAAAATCTTTAAATAATTAAAGATGACTGTAATTTATGTGACATGACATCCTCACATTGCTGAAACGTCCTTGCTTATTTTTTGATCAAATGTTTCTGTGATTTTTTTGCTTGTAACCATTAAATACTTACGGTACATAAGTAATAATAATAATAATACAATATATTTATAAAGCGCCTTCCTCTGTAAAATACAACTCCAAAGCGCGTACAATAAACCCTATAAAAACAATATGCACATACAAATACAAACAAAAGGTAAATGCACAAAATGAAAAAGCTAAGATCTTAAAATAAAAATAAAACAAAATAAAGATAGAAAAATCTTGACCAGCAAGAACAATTAAGATATAAAATACACGAAAGATTAAACAATTAAATAGAATCTAATGAAGAAGTTGTAATTTACCATCCGATAAACGTTGAATATCAGTGATATTGTAGTTCAACCAATTAATCAAATAAAGAAAATTAATACTTCATATTGACAAATTCAATTGGATGTAGTAAATATATTTTTTTGAGCATAGAACTGTTTTAATTACAAAAAACAAATTAGTTCAATTGTTTGACCACTGAAATAACGATTAAAGGTCAGATATCGCCTTCAAGTGGATACCGTGGAGATCATAAAAACGATACAATCCAACGTTTCGGATTGGCCAAAATGTGTACCCAATCATTAACCATGCACCGACGAGCCAAATGATCAGATTTAATGGTGAAAGTCATGCAATTTTCTTGGAGACGAAATTCTCTTTAAAAAAAACAATGGTTATGTACTTACGGAATGGCCAGAAAAATTAAAAGGCCTGGGAGGGTGAGTGCAAGCTGCAGTACACGCCAATCATTGATGAAAATAGCAAAGAACGCCAATAACATGTATCCAAAGGCGAAGAAGTAATCAATAATTAAACCAGCCAAGATTCTTTTTGACACAGCAACAATTTCAGTTCCTGATGAGAGAAAAATATTACTGTAAATATGCAACATTATCTTTTGCATCACTTGATTTTATTTCTTATTATTGAATTATTCACCTATCATGTTTTCTGAAAACAGAACCGAGAATTGTTAGAAATCAATTATTTTCGAGTCTTTTCTAAGACTTAAACAGCTGAGTCTATGGTGACAACGATCTTAGACAATAGTTTTACAGAATCTGGTCTGTACAAGCTAATGTATATGTTTTGCAAAAACAAAATGCACATCGTAACGACGATACTGCATGTTTTGCAGTCAAATGTAAGCAAAAAATAAACTTATTAAGATTCCCAAAAAGATAACGGGTTCCCATTTCACATGTACTATTTTCCATGATTTTTTTTGCATATACAATTGTTTTGTTACATGCAGTTGTATTATGCATGCAATTGTGTTGTACAAGTGATTGTTTTTTTACATGCCACTGTTTTGTTACATGTAATTGTTGTGCCACATGTAATTTTTTACCTCCGCCAACGAAGTTTGACGGAGGTTGTTTTCGCCTCTGTTTGTCTGTTTGTCATTAAGATATCTCAAGAAATGACGAGTGAATTTAAAGTAAATTTGGTATGTGATTTTGTTACTGCTTACTTCTTATTATTCTTCTTATCGTGTCCACACACACGCTACATGTTGTGTTTCAGCTGAAGCTGAGCACAATCCTTCGCACTATCGTTGAATTCTGCTAGATCTTTAGCTTCGCATTCCTGCCCCAGGGACATCTAAGTAGGTGGTCCATCGTTTGTGGTTCAGTACCACACTCACACGTCACATCTTCACTGTCCACGTAGCCCATTTCTTGAGAGTGACATTACAACGACCGGTACTAGATCTTAACCCGTTGAGGCATTTCCATTTAGTCCAGCTTGAGTCAACACTAAGTGGGACTTCTTTATTGGAACGTATGGACACGGTTGTTGTTGTTGTTAGACGATTAGCAAGCCTCTATTCCCATAAGGCAATTCTGGTACTTTTAGCTCCATTAGGTTCAACTTCGTTTAGAAAGCTTTTCCTGGATTTGAGCTGTCTCTTTGCTGGTTTGTAGAGGATGCCGCTTATCTGTATTCTGGCGCTGTAGTTCTCTACTGCTTGATGCACTACGACGAATTTCTGGTGGCGTTATAGCTGATATGATAGGCTGTATGTTGGTGTTTGTCTGAGACATCCATTAACTAGACGGCAGGTAGCGTTGATGGCTGGGTTTATTTCCTAGCATGGGCTGCTCTTCCCAAACTGGACATGCATACTCGGCAGTTAAGTAGCAGAGGGCTAAAGCAGTTGACCGCAGAGTATCTTGGCTGGCGCCCCAACTTTTCCCAGTAAGTTAGCTGACAATGTTGTTTCTTGCACACACTTTTGCTTTGGTTTTCTAGACATGGGTCTTGAAAGAGAGCCACCGATCTAGGGTGACGCCTAGATATGCTGGATGATTGCAGTTTTCAACTGGGGTACCAGATCAAGTGACGTTCAGTTGCCGTTTGACTTCTCGGTTTTGCAGATGGAATGCACACACCTTTGCTCAGATGGATTTCTACGGAGGTGGTTCTCTTCGTGGTAGGGTGTCAGTTCGTTGAGAGCATTTGAGAGTCTTTCTTCAACAACACTGAAGTCACTGTCTTGGGCAGCTACACCAAGGTCATCTGCATAGCTAAAGCGACTGGTACCTTCACTTCTTGGCTGGTCGTGTGTGTACATGTTGTAGGGAAGTGAAGCAAGCACACTGCTCTGTGGCAGGCCATTCTTGAGTCTTTGCCATCTGCTTTTCTTACCGCTCTAATAAAAAAAGACTCTTGTTCTCAAGCATGCTTTCAATCAGTTATGTTAGACGGATGTCCTTGGTAAGCTCCAGGATCTTGTGGAGAAGGCATCTGTGGTTAACTGTGTCGTAAGCAGCCGAGAGGTCAACAAACACTACACCAGTTACTTTTCCTTCCTCGAAGCCATCTTCGATGTGCTGTGTGAGGTTGAGTACTTGGCTCGTCGTAGACTTGCCGGGACGGAAACCAGCTTGCTCTGAATAAGAAGTTTGTCAGCAACAGGACCAATTCTGTTGAGTATCAGTCGTTCGAACAGCTTGTAAGTATGGCTCAGGAGTGAGATAGGCCTGAAATTTGTAGGAATTGATGGATCTTTACCCGGTTTAAGGAATGCCAGTACATGTGCTTTCTTCCAGATCTTAGGAAGCTTGTGAGTAGTCAAACAGTAATTATACAGCTGGAGCAGTTATTCTTTGCATCAGGTCCAAAGTTCTTAATCAGCTCTTTTGAAAAGTTGTCTAGTCCGATTGCTTTTCCTGGCATAAGTGTAGAAATGCCCTTTCCCAGCTCTTGCATGGGTCTAGTGTGACCAGGGTCTTTGCTGTACTTTTGCGGTCTAGTTTGATCTTATGTTTCATCTTTCCACTTTTGCCGTTTAGTAGCAGTTGGTTAGCAACTTGTTTTGCAGTGACTTTGGGCTGTTGAGGTGGTGCTTTGTAATCGCCCCGAAGCTTTTGGTTGGTTGACCATGCTTTCTTGCTGTTCTTTGACATATCAGTTGACTCTATCAGGGCATGCCAGGTCTTGTGACGCTCCTAGGATATGCTTTCCTTTAATTTCTCGCCTACTTCAGTTGTTCCATCAGAGAAAGGGTCTTCTTCAAACATGATGACACACTCTTCAAAAAGTTCTGACTTTTTCTTTGAAAGCCCAGGTATGTACTCCACTCTCCAGCCTCGCAGGATGTGTCTTCTTGCAATCGTATTAACAAGTCCAGCAAAGCGGTCGTAGTTGCATGATATTAGTGCAATTTCTTTTACTTTCTGTTCTAGCTCATCGGTGAAGCCGCTTACGAAAGAAGTGATTAAAATTCGAGACATATTAGTGCAGGGTACGGGTGAGAATGTGGGTGGGGACATGTTTTTGCCTCTGTTTGTTTGTCTCTCTTTAAGATATCTCAAGGACTGTTAAGTGGATTTGGATCAAATTTAATGTGTGGCTTACTTACTGCTTAAGGAAGAAGTGATTGAAATTTGAGATATATTGAAACAGGGGAAGGGTGCAAATGGAGAGGTGATGACATTTTAAGGTGAGTTTGTCTGTCATCAGAAGGGAAGGGTAAAGTTGAAGGGGTGGGGATTTTCTGTCTGTCATCAAGATATCTCAAGAATTGATGATTGGATTTAGATTAAATTTGGTGTGTGATTTTGTTACTGCTGAAGAAAGAAATGATTAAAATTTGAGATATATTGAAAAAGGGAAATGGTGCAAATGGAGAGGTGGTGAGATTTTAAGGTAAGTTTGTCTGTCATCAGATTTTTTTTTTAAGAATTGCTTAATGGATTTGGACATATTGGAACATGGGAAGGGCAGAAATTGAGGAGTAAAGATGTTTAGGGTAAAGTAACTTTCCAATGGAATGTAGTGAACAATGAATTCATTCGATACCAATAAAATCCAACAATCAATTTTCTGGACTCAAAGATACTTAAATCAAGTGGTTTCTGGAATCAATGAAAATAAACAATTGACCTCTGCTATGAATAGAAAATGATGGAATGTGAGTCTTTTATGAAAGAAATTCAAATAATGAATGCTTCGCCTGAATAATGACATTGGATGAAATCTAGTCAGAAAATAATCTTCAAGTGTTCAGAATGCAAATGATCATTACAGACCAAAACTTGGGGATGAATCTTGGTGGACCTAGGATTTCTTGGGTATATTATATTGAGTATGGGGATCAAATTAACTCCACAATTTCTTTAGGCGTGTTGGAATTACAACAGGCGGAGGTGTGCGCTCTACAGAGTGCTAATTATTCATTAAAGGGGCACCAGACCGAAAAGCGAGGGCGTATTTTGAAGGAGTCCCCCAAAAAATCAAATGTTTGTCTAGAACGCAACGGTATAGCAAATTTCTGGTTAATATGAATATTTAATTAGCCTTTGCCCTCACGTCGTCTGTGGGCTATGGAGGCATGAAGTTTGTCGGTCTTTGGTGGATGATATATCTGTAATTCGCAAAAAGAAGCGCCCTCACTTTTCAGTCTAATGCTTCTTTAATATTCATTGTATGTTACATGTAATTATTTTGCTACATGTGACTATTTTGTTACATGCAGTTGTTTTGTTACATGCAATTGTTTTGTTACAAGCAATTGGTTTGTTACATACAATTATTTTGTTTCATTCTTTTTTGTTACATGCAACTGTTGTGCAATATTCGACTGTTTTGCTACATGCAATTCTTTTGTTTCATGTATGTTTTGTAACATGCAACTGTTGTGCAATATTCAACTGTTTTGTTACATGCAATTATTTTGCTACATGCAATTGCTTTGTGAAATTTAATTATTTTGTTGCATCAAATTCTTTTGTTATATGCAATTTTTTTGTTACATGTAATTGTTTTGTTACATGCAATTGTTTTGTTAGATGCAATTGTTTTGTTGTTTGCCATGACGACTAGCGCAGTGACCTATACTCTAAAAAAATTACACAAGTTGTTTCAAAAACTACACAACAGCTGTGTACATAATGCACCATAGCAAACGTGTTGTAAAAATAACACAGCCTTGTACATTAAAAAGCTACACCACTGTTGTATAAAAAGAACACAACTGTGTTTAATAGCTAACACAATAGTTGTGTAAAGCGAACCTAATACCTGTGTTAAACAAGGTATAATTAATAGTCGTGCAAAATTGACAAATTTTCTGCTAGTTAATCTAAAAACGTTGATACTAGGCATAGCCTATTTGTTACTGATCTGCTGATTGTGATTTCTTGAAGAAGTCCGACGTAATTGATTGAATGACTTTTTATTTAGAATTTGATCCTTTTGAGGGTTTCGTCTTGCCTCAAGACATGCAAGAAACGAGAAACGAATGTGGTAATTAAATTCGAACATTATGGCGTATACGCATCCCTCAGTACGGTTTGACATTGGGATTGCCATACAGACAACCAGCCATCACTAACGTCAGCCATACTAACACGGCTGGCATCAGTCCGACGGTACTACGGGAAGAACTATACTATCTGAACGCTAGGCCTAACGTTAAAATTAATTCCAGCCCAGTCTAGACAATCTGGCACACAAATTAACGTTACTTTATACTTTTTCATTCTTACGTTAAACGTAAAGTTTGTGTCGAATAATAAGCAAGGGTTTAACTTTAGTATGGTTTGCAATTAACATTAGAAAATTAGCGCTGCCTTTTTTTTGTAACGAGTCACTGTCTAAATGAGGCATCGCAGAACCCGAAGTGGTAAATATTTTGGTTGATGCTTAATCTGTATATTCTATAGTTATCCACTGAAACAATATTGTGAATAAACTTAGGCCTAAGCATAACTCATTCTTCAGTCCAGACCCCTCCGTAGTCACGTGGTCAAGCCTCCGCTTTGGCAATTACCTAGCGTTTCGGATTTGATCCCCGGTCAGTCTCCATCCAGTGCTTCACAGCTGGTTTATAAAACGACCTTAAACCTCCAACCAAACCTTGCATAACTTTCACTCTTCACCCGACTATTTTTGTTGTTGCAGTTATTAGGCCCCTAGGCCTACAATGTTTAGTAAACTCTAAGTAAAATTCGACCGCCAAGCGCCCCTTAAAGTTTCGAAGCAGTAATTTGTTAAACCCTTAATGCAGAATGATACATTTTGAAGTTTAAGTCATATGCTGCATGCATAGGCCTAACCAAGGCTAGTACGCGTTCCCATACCCAAATAGGGCAGATATCCAAATCTACCGATTTGGGTACGTGGCCATCTTCATTGAAAAAGTGGCTCCACACACTAATCAAAAGTCAATGGAATTTAAGATGTCTAAAAAAAAAAAGTCCTAGATTTTTCTGGGAGACATTACTTTTGATATCAAAATCAATTCTCTTCTTACCGAAAATTTAAACACACTTACTTTAGTTTGTTTCCAGTTGCAGGGTTAAAAATCGGAGAGAAATAGCAACGATAAATGGTCACAATTTGAAGGAATTAAAAAAATTTAAAATCGTGACACGCTCTGAACAATACATGAAATGCCGGCGCATGTGCATTAACAAATGGAATGTATGACGCGGCACAATTAACGAGCACAAAATTAAGCTTACTCTCTTGGCGCGAGCGTACTTGTACCATGTTATACGTTCGTAGCACGAACGTACGTATAACGTCTTAGCATTACAACGCTCGATTATTACAAGCCAATACTATGCCGGCACTGTAATATACGTACGTACACGTACACCTGTAAGATCAAAGAACAAACACGTGAAACGGCGCATAATCACTTCCTTTAGCAAATCGACAAATGTTACCACCTTAAATGCACTTTGCAGGTGTAGAAGTCAACAATCGCCGATATTGTAGTTGTTTTGCTGACTGTAAAGCCTCGTTGTAAAGTGTGCAGTCGGTTATGATTAAATGAAGTGTTCTAAATTTAATCTATTTAGTTAAATAGCCTCTCCGTGGAATAATTTTGTGCGTAAATTCGAACAAGCCAAAAACGCCCGTGAAATTTTCTCGCCCGCGCTGCTCTTTCTCTAACTTGATACAAAATACAGTTCTACGCAGGTATTTTACTGTAAAGGACCATAGAGCCAAAACCTCCAGAAAATGAAGTTTTTTTATACATTTCTAGCAATACGATTTACTCGGTGATACCATCATTTGATCATTTGATTAGGAAACATCTCCTTAAGACCGAGGACTAAATTTTTCGTATTTACAAGGTAAGGAGAGAAGTTGGTAGCCATTGGAAGTAAAAGTTTGTTGTTTCGGTGATGTTGCATGATAATACAACTTACAGAATTGTATTGAGGTGTAGGTTCACTAAGCCGAGGCCTAATTTGTGAATATCCCCGAAATTAATTGGCAAGCCTATAAGTGACACTTATAAAAACTCAAAGACCAATGATGTGAATAAAACAGTCTAGGCCTACATACTTAAATAAAACAGATCTCTAAATCTACCGACTGTAATGCAAGCACAGTTTTCCAAAACTGTACATTCAGCGGGAAAGTTAAAGTAGTGTTTGGTACCAAATAATTCTCTTTGAGCTTGTTTACAAAACCCGTTGAAAAATCCTTGTTAGAAATTATTCACTTGCTAATCCTGATAATCCTATTATAAATCAATTAGTCCATAAATTATAACTTCGAAGAGTCACAACACCTATGCTTTAGCCTACGTCAGAACGTTACACGTACGTTCAGCTGTTGTTTGTTACGTTTGTATACTTTAGTCATGACACTTACGTAGTATGAACGTAGGCTAGCAACGTACGCACACGCGAAACACTTATTTTTTTGTAAGCTAGGGCTAGCCTTTGGGTTTGGAAATTAATAGTTGCTTATAAACACGCACAGTGAAATCAAGTTGACTGTGTTTCTTTCAAAAAAAAAATTTAGGTTGTATTGCGTTAATGACTAAGTTACCAGTAGTATAACGTGAGCGAAATGTGGGAGCGGGGAAAAATGCAAATACCGGAATAATTTGCGCTTTATTATTCCGGTTTTTGCATTTTTACCTCATTTCGCTCACATAACATGACGTAATAATACTATTAGTACATCTTATGACGTCTTAATACGTCATACAATTCACCATTGTAATGATTACTATGAAATACCAGGACTAAACTTTTGCCCAACCATCCGGGTGGTACCTCGTTTATATAGACTTTTTCTGGAAAAAATTTCCTCAAGGTTTGCCACTCAACTTTAGACACAAAAGCAAAATTTGACAGCATAAATACCCAAGATGAGGTTTGTCCTCGCGCAGATCAGAAAGTGAAGTATGACTTACCACCTGCAGCTGAAGAGAATGAAGATGTACAAATGATGGCGGAAGGGATAGCTGAAGCCTGTGTTTGTTTTGGGCTAGCTACCTTGTTCCTGGTAATTCAATTGATAACTTTAACTTTCAATTAGGTGTTGCATTGGCTGAAGAATTTCAAAATCGTCTCATTCGAATTTATCGGTTTTAGCGGAAATTGTACAGTTTTCGCGGGTTTTTTGTTATAAAAGCGGGCAGTTTGCAGATATTGATATATTTTAATTCTGAGTTTACTAAAAAAGTAAATCTAGCTAATTAAGCATGTGTTGGTTGAACTTCTGCTGAATTGATTTATGGACTGATAATTTTTAGCTGAAATTCTTTGAGGACTTAAAATTCGTAATGGCTTGGAGACAGATCGAGCTGATTAAGCAGGGCTATCTTTTCTCGTAAGGAGAATAAAAAACTGCGAACGGTGATTTAATGCCTAATTGCAAGCCCATGAAACGTGTGGAAAGCGCAAGTGGCACTATCAATTTTAGACCTGGTTTACAACGGGTTGGAGTTGTTGATTATGCCGACTCTTTTAGTATTTCAGAATCTTCAGTTTCTTTTTAGCTTGAGGATAATTCTGATAAATTATTCTCACAAAAATTCACACAACCTACAAATCTACCTACGAATGTGCCTGTGAGTTTATCATGTTTGAAGGAACAATTGCTAGCTGAAACTAAACGTTTAAATAAATCAATGTTGATTTCTGACGACGATGATGAACCTTTAGAAACACCAGAGGGCAAGTCGGATGGTGAGCCCCCCTCAGAATCATCAGAGTGCAAGTCGGATAATGAGCCCCTAGAATCAATATCATCAGGGTGCAAGTCAGATCATGAGCCTTTAGAATCATCAGTCTTCAGAGTGCAAATCGGATGATGATAGCATAATTCGTAAAATTACTCCTTGCTGACGAGGGTGCTTCATCGGATGATGATTACAAAGAGCACAATGACAATTCAACGGATGATTCTTACATTTCTAAAGTGGATGACCGGTTTTCTGTACTCGAGCAACCCGCACAATTTGGAGGGGTAGCTAATGAAGATGTTTTAGATGAATTTTTGGAAGCTATTGAACAGCAAGGCGGTTCGAACAGACATCGATGGATTTAAGCAATCTAGGCGCCAGCGAGGGTCTTTTAACCATTCAGGAGACCCGAAGGGTGACCATAGAGAAGTTCAAATCCTGTAAGTCTACTTTTAAAATTTGGTTTAATGTGCGTGTTTTAGAAAGGTTAATCTCTTAATGGAGGACGTCCCGAATCGTTTTGACGCGTTTCAGGTAATGTTACAAATTGTATTGCATGCATTGTTGATTAGGTTTGAAGGGCATGATAAGGTATCATTCAGTTTAACGGGTGATAGTCTATCATACCCCATAGGCATCCCATTCGGCCGGGTGGATCAGCTTTCAGTTCAATCTATTATGCAACGCATCGAACAGGTGATGTAGAGCAATAGGAATTTTGGGGTGGGGGACCGTCTGATTGTTGAATTAACTCATATTAGCATGCCTAAACTGCTAAAGGGAAAGAGAGGTGATACTTCAGGATCTGAAGAATTTCAGGGTAAAAAAACGGGTTTTTTTTTTTTCGCACCAAGATAAATTTGACAAATATTAAGCAAGGAGGGTAAATTGTGCTTACCAATGGCTCTGCTTGTTGCTAAGCTTAAGTACGATGATTTATCTAGACATACCCGTGACAAATTTAAGAGGGTTATGCAGGCGCAGACTGTTCAATCTAATTGGTTTGTGCTCAAGCAGGGGTGGACCCGACCGATTGTGGAGGCCCTAGAGGCTTTTCAGAAAACTGTATTTAAGGATTATCAAGTGCTTGTTATTCAAGGTAACATATATGATATGATTATGTATTGGGGGAAGGTGGAGAAAGATCGAAAGCTCTGCTTATTTCATTCTAAGGGTCATTTTGATGTTATTAACTCTGTACCGTACTTTTTGAAGGTGAGAGTATTTTGTTTTAAATGTTGCCAGTCCTGTCGCGATATCAAACATCGTAAATGTGGAGGTGCATGTGGGTATTGTCAGGGTGGGGGTAAGAATTGTCGTGGGGATGGTGAGCGGAAGATTTGTACGAAGTGTAACCGTATGTTTCTCAGTTCTGACTGTTTTAAAGCTCATAGGATAAAGATAATGTCGTCAAATCAAAGAACAAGACTAGCGGTATGTGAGAGTATAACTGGTTGCCCCATTTGGAATAAAGCTTTTGGCGAGAATAAGAATATTTGCCTGGCGGGTTCGTACTGTCTAAATTGTAGGCAGAGTAGGGTGTAGGGCATAAGTGTTATATTACTGCTTTGAAGAGCAAGAACAAAAAGGGTATTTTGATTTTAAGAGCTATAGCTTAGAACCGAATGCGGAAGGTATTGAAAAACACCAACCAAATAATTGTATTAGATTATTTTAAATTTTCAGGCAGTCGTACCCTGCAGGAATTTGTAGATTTTGTACTTGATGTTGAAAAAATGTGTATTACTTAAGTTGCCGATAATTTCAAGGGTTACGATGGCGGGTCTATTTTGAAAGAGCTTAGAAGGCGCGGTTCTAAGTTTAAGGTCATCATGTATGGTAATAAGATTATGGGTTTAGCGTCAAGGAAACATGTAAGCAAGAATGATCACACTCCTCATTATTGTTTTATCGATTCATTGAATTTTTTGCCAATGGCTTTGACGAAGTTCCCGGCAGATTTTGATTTAAAAAAAAGGGAAAATGGTTTTGTTTTCGTATTTGTTCAACGATGGGACAAGGGATAATTATATGGGAGAAGGAAAGGGGAAGGGGGATGGCCCGATGCAAGTTTTTACGACCCAGACCAAATTTTTACTATTAAGCGAGCTAAGTTCTATGAATAATAGGGAAGCAAATTGGTAAAGAATTTAAAATGAAGGAAGAGATAGATAGTTATTGCTTATCTGAGATGATAATTTTGAAAGATATTTATTGCACAATTTGGCGAGGATCGTTTTGAATTTTCTATTACAATTGCTTCTTCATGCATGCGGGTGTTTCACTTAAAAGATTTAGCCGAAGATACCTTAGCTGTGCTTCCGCACAGAGGGAAGTTGATGAGGCTAGTGCAATCAATTAAAGCGCTGAGATAAAAAATTAGAGAATTAGATCAAGATTAAAGTGGCTGAGATATAAGTCTATGATGATCCACAAGAATATTCAGATGGCAGAATCTAAGTTGGGGGAGGCGCGGGTGGGGGCCTATTATGTCGATGGGAAGGCTGGACGGAATTTTTTTTTATTTAACGGATGCGCATTTCATGGTTGTCTGAAAGGCTATCCTGACAGAAATACCCCCACACCGTATGGTGAGTGTAGTATGAGTAAAGGTATTGCCCTCGATATGACTAGCATTAAGATATATCCAGGCAGACGAACCCTGGCTAAATTGATGTTAAATAGCTTCTAGGGTAAGTTCGGCCAACGTGCCAACTTACCCCATATAGATCTTATTTCAACGTGCCATGAATTTTTCAAACTACTTATCGATGTAACCAAAACGGTGTCAAAAGTTGCGTTAATGGATGATACGACAACCATGGTAACTTACGCTGATAAGGAGGAGTGGGCGGTGGGCAGAATAATATTTACATTGCGGATTTTACTACAGCTCAGGCTCGTCTGAAATTGTGAGGTTTGCTATCTGACCTGGGGGATCGGGTGCTTTAATATGATACGGATTCTGTAATTTATTTTGAGGGGGCGGGCGATACTGCTGATGTAGATTCAGGGGATTTTTTCGGTAAGCTCACCAACGAGCTCGAGGAGCACGAGTGGATGCGTATATTACAGAGGCACGCCCCGGTAGATTAAAGTTAAGTATGAATACTGTTACGGGGTTATCTTTGGAGGGGGTTCTTTGTAAAGACTACGGTTTTGGTGATCAAACTAAAATCACGTGGGTGATCGGTAAGCGATCGGTAACCGCGCCAAATCATTTTAGCACAGCTGGTTTATGGAAAATAGGAATATATTGTGCCCTGATCGAATCGCAACTGTTTAATAGCGAGCACAAACGGCTGCTATGTACCGCGAATGTGAACGACGCAGGCGATATAATATATAGACCTAATATCATAAAGTATAGCCCCATCGTTGTAACCATTATAAACTAGGTGCACGTATGGATCGAAATAGATGAGGAGCAATCAGCAGGCTTAGCATCAGGAGTGACAGTGTTAGATTTACATTATAGACCGCGTAAAGTTATTTAAAATGACGACCGTGCGTAATAACGATTTTTTTCTGGCATGTTTCTAAATCTGTTAAAAATGACGACGAGCCGGCTCATCAGTTGCGGCAAAAACCTACTCAAAGAATGGGGTTTGTTGGTGTTGGGAGGTTGGGGTGCAGATGGCTACTTTTTCATTTGAGTTGGTACCTTATGGGTCTTTAACGAGCTCCGCAACAGTGATTAATGCTAACGCTAATAATACTACTACAGAGACACAGCATCTGGACTTCCGATATATGAATGTAGGGTCTCTGTTTCCTGATTTTTTTGCACCCTCTCTAAATTTTCTAGAGAAACCAGCGGCGTTCAAAGCTCAGATGGTTGAAGGTAAATTTAGAATAAGGGCTATGACTGAATCAAAAACTGTATAGCTGCAAGGTCGAATTTGTCAGATTCTTGGTTTTAGAGATAAAACGGTTTTTATTTAAGTAGGAGCCCCCACGAACGATAATCCCTCTAAGCATCTAATGCAGCAGAGTGATAGCGGTACTTATTATTGGGCTGTGGCCGACTTTCCGTTGAAAATGGCGCAAATTAGACATATGTACGTTTACGCCAATATTGTAGAACCAACGTTAGTGTGCGATCAGGAGGTGGCCCTACTGATGCATTCTGAGGTGGCTGAATCGGGTGGGTATCAGCCAAACATTATACAATAAACACCAGCGGGCGATAGCATCATTACCACCGTGATATTTTGGTGCATGATGGTTTAGGGTATCCCATACCAAAGGGGAGGCATAAGGGGTATATTTGCTGCCTTAGGTAGAGCTCTTATACCGTTAGCAAAGGGAGCTGCGCAAGCAGGTATTAAAAAAACTTCAGAATTTGCGAAAGGGTTTGCAAAACATGGGATGCGTGTAGGTGCCGATATGATGGCAGATATCGTGGCTGGGAAAGGTGTAACACAAATTATTAAATCTGTAACAGCGCGAGAAAAAGATAAATAGCGGCTGAGGTAAGAAGGATATGGGAGGGGGAATTCCTAATACAAGACAGTTCAGCCGGTACCGCCAAAAAGTTTGAGTTGATGGGGGCCCCTTTTCGTAGATCTCTTCACATCGGATCTGCTATTACCAAACCTTATAGATGTGGATATAAAATTGTATCGTTCCCAGCCAGAGTTCTATATGATGAGGAACGTGAGAAGGGAGGGGGGAGATGGCACCACACAGGGGAATTCGTTTGCTATAGCTATTTCGAAAGCAACGCTTTTGTATAATAGGGTTCGAGTGACGGCTCCTAAGAAGCTTCAAATAGAACGACAATGGATGTCAACAAACTAGTGAATATACCTATGAAACGGTCAAAGGTATATGATCATACAATTGCTTCAGGTATTCGAACGGTACATCATCAGATCATGAAGGGTATTCTACCCAATAGGGTGTTAATAATGATGGTTTTAAATGCGGCTTTTTCGGGAGTAGCAAGACAAATCCCTTTCATTTTAAACTTTCAAAGACGCAACTAAAGACGGGGAATGAATCGTTTCCTTGCGAAGAGATGAAATTAGTGACGCATCCTGCAACTGATTATAGGTTCTTGGAGGCCTACCAGCAGTTGCTTGATACAATAGGGCTAGCTAACAATAATGATTCTATATACATGTCACCTGACCGCTGGAGGGACGGGAATACTGTGTTCGGCTTTGATCTCACCCCTGATCGCTCGACAGACAGAAATATAGACCACAACCAGGAGGGGGCTTTTACCATCAAAATAGCATGGCTATAAGTCCAATGAAGCTTTATTCTTTCAGAGGCAGTCGGAGTCAGGCTCAGAGGCCGAGGAAATACCGGAACCGGTGAAGAAAGAGAAATACGTGCTCAAATGTAAAAAGTTTAAAATTTGTATGTTCTCTTACAAAAATACAACTTTTTAGGTATATTCGATACGATATTCATACTTTGTTAGGAGATTGGGGGATATTATCATGATCATGTTATTGTCAGAATTTACCAAAATTTCACACAAACTTCTCACCGAGAAAGGAAGCAAAGGCGCTGTAAAGGCTTTGAAATTGGCAGATGTGCCGAAGGGGCAGAAGAGAGGTTCGAAGGGCGAACATCATGTTTTCATGTATGCTGCGTCAGTAAATGGTTATAAGATTTTGTTTGATCATTGTGATGAATTTATACAGGCTATGACCGAAGTTGATGTTAAAATGATGATAAATGATTCTATTCCACTAGAGCAAAGGCAGTGTTTGGAGTTATTTCTTACACAGGTGGTATTGGTTAGCTATTTTGGTGGTAGAACAATCTTGGATTTCAGAAATTGGTTTTATAAGTTAGACGGCACTCGCCACCCCACCACCATAAGGTTAGGTTTGCCTATGCTTGCAGCTATGAACCTTCTTAGCCGAGGGGTAAGCAAGAGATTGCTAAAGAAAGGAGATTAATTTTTCTTTTCTTTATTTTCTCTTTTCTTTATTTTCTCTTAGGTGATTAGGGGTCTGATTGGCATTTGGCAAACGAGGTGGCTGCTAAGAATATTTACGAAGGGGTCCAATCAACTCTTCTTCATGATAGGGCGGCTGAAAAGATTGAATAAGGATTGAAGGATACCTTTTAGTATAATAGAACAATATGCTGAGCTATGCATGCCAAATAGCTTAAGTCCTGGTCTAAGATCATGTATCGTTTTGTGTTGAATAGCCAGCAAGAAAGGTTAAAGTTAGCAGGGATTTTTTCAAGCCTAGATGGCAATCACCTTACTTTGGATCATTATGATCGTTTCTACATGAATGCGTTGCATAAGGTACCAGACATG
>JAIGNY010002203.1:207500-257500 GCA_020152595.1 Chiridota heheva
AAAGAAAAGTAATGAATTCTTATTATGTGTTACCGTTAGGCAGTCGCGCTTTAACAAGGTTTTTTGAAATTATGAGAAATTACTATTTAGTAATAATTGTGTGATAGTTACGAAGTTGTTTTACTTTCGCGAAATTGAACATAACCAAAGCAAACTGTGTTACAAACCTTCCATGAAACGACTGATAAGCATCTATGACTAAAAGTTCACAATAAAAATGGCGGTTTCCATATATCACTGTAAGCTCAGTGCGCATGCTTGAGTCTCCCGATCGGGGACTTATTGAGTTCCCCTATTGGGGACTTATTGAGTCAACCCATCGGCGGTACGAACATAACTGTGTACACCGAAGCGTGCAGCGCCCTATAGAAACATGCTATTATTATAGGATGTTAATCAGACCTTTCAGAAAATATCTTTCGAAGATATATCTATGAAGTATTTTATACGTTTAGCTTTGCAAAATACTGTAACTTACCCCAAACCAATGGTATGATGTACAAGGCATATGAGGCGGGAGCAAGTATTATCCGCACGAGTGTAAACGACCAGAAGCCGGGTGCGATAGCAACAACAATACCAGTCAAAATGATGTGTACAGTGGCAACGTATAAGGCAAGGAATCTTCCAATCCTAGTCAGAGAAAGCAAAGGACATAATAATGTATCCCACCATATCCTGCTTCCATTGCTTAACCTACCATTTCAGGCCATCCTTACTAAGAATAAACAAGAAATTGCATCTACTCCTCCGATGTTCCAGGCTAATGGCGGATCTTGTAATGGGGAGGGATAAAAAAGAAATGGGGTAGCCACGTTGATTCTTGGCACGCCAAAACATTTGTAATTCCTCATTATGGTAATCACAAATCTTCAAGAATGATCAAACATTGATGTTGATGTAGGTTAATGTTGTAGCATTGTTGTAGCAGTAAAGAGGAACTATATTTTGTTTGAAATAGAAATTGCCAAATGTAACGAATCGGCTAGCAAATAAAACAGTTTTTAAACATAATAAAAACAAAAATGAATGTTTTTAGTTTAAAACTGTATAGTTTTCAATGAACGATGCTAACAAAAATCTTATTATTTCCTAGTCTCCTCGTTTAAAAAAAATATTTATCTTGGCCGGTGAGTGACCGGTGAGCCGTAACCAGTAAGCCGTGACCAGTAAACCGTGCCCGGTGAGCCGTGACCAGTAAGCCGTGACCGGTGAGCCGTGACCGGTGAGCCATGACCGGTGAGCCATGACCGGTGAGCCATGACCGGTGAGCCATGACCGGTGAGCCATGACCGGTGAGGCCGTGACCGGTAAGCCGTGACCAGTAAGCCGTGACCGGCGAGCCGTGACCAGTAAGCCGTGACCGGTGAGCCATGACCGTGAGCCGTGACCGGTAAGCCGTGACCAGTAAGCCGTGACCGGTAAGCCGTGACCGGTGAGCCATGACCGGTGAGCCGTGACCGGAGAGCGGTGAGCCGTGACCGGAGCCATGACCGGTGACCCGTGACTCGTTACTGGTGATAGTAAGGTATATATATATATATATATATATATATATATATATATATATATATATATATATATATATATATATATATATATATATATATATATATATATATATATATATATATATATATATATATATATATATATATATATATATATATATATATATATATATATATATATATATATATATATATATATATATATATATATATATATATATATATATATATATATATATATATATATATATATATATATATATATATATATATATATATATATATATATATATATATATATATATATATATATATATATATATATATATATATATATATATATATATATATATATATATATATATATATATATATATATATATATATAGATAGATAGATATATAGATAGATATATATATATATATATATATATATATATCTACCTGCTGTGGTGTAGCGATTATCATACCTGTATACAGACCACGAGGCCCTGGGTTCACGCCAGTACACCACAACTGGTTATCAAAGGCCGTGGACATTGACTTGGTTGTCGATGTTATATCTGTCTGTACGTCGTACCTGTGTTCTCGTCCGGGTCGTATTAAGCGTTTTGTGATAGCATTGTTACCATCATAACTGAAAACGCAGGCGACGACCCCGTCATTGTAATTGTGTGAACAAAAATTGGTCCGACCAAGGTTATATGATAGATATTCATGTGATAATAGGCCTATATTCAGTATTTCACGTAATTTCATAATTATATCTAACGAAGACTCTTCGTTTTCGTAAGAATTCGCGATTAATATTTCACGAAAAACTATTTTAAAATAGCGTCGGTACGCGGTGTTAAGTTCGCTATAGAAAGAATATTACAGCATAGTCCTAAAGATGGGCGCATCCTATGTTTAATCGCTTTAAAGGATTAGTTCAGGGGTCAAACAAGCCCATTTTATATGAAAGAAGACTTCGAAAAAAACAAAATGGTGAAAAAAGCATTCAAAAAATCTTATTCCGTTAAAGAGATTATTTAAGTGTGAAGTTTGGTATCCTTTCTGTAGAAACGACTGAAATTTTAGTTGTGATGTTGCTGTGTCAGATTTCTCCAATTCGTGATATATTTGATCCTATGTGTCCCTCGATTTTGTCAGTTTGTGGCTTAAAAACCGAATGTGTAAGGAAAGTATACTTGTAAGTATAATTATAATTTACCAACTGAAGAAAGTTTGAGGGAAAATAACTGAAATATTAAAAAAAGGTAAATAAATTTTCTTTAAAATACATTAACAATTGTTACGAATACGATGATGCGGGCGCCAACCTTTCATATTACTTATTACACGTACACAAGATAATACGGGATAAGATTTTTGAATGATTTCTTCACCATGTATTGCTTCTTTTAACAGTCTGGAAGCATGCCTATTATAGAAACAATTATAACACACGAGAATATTAAAGTCATGCAGCCATATTGTCCAGATGTTGCGAGAGAATGTCATAGTTTCTAATGTATGTACTTGAAATATCAAAAATCATTGTGTTTAAAATATTTGAATTACCAAAATGGCCATTTCCGCCTAAAAGCCTAGCTCTATTGTCTATTATTTCTAATATTTCGAAAACGGCGTGGTGAACATATCAAATTGGAGTGGAAAAGTTTTAGCCATGACAATAATGAAGGCATTTTCATGAGTTTTAAAGTTTCCTCTACCAAAATATTTTTTTCCAGAGGTAATTCAAATTTGATATATGTAACAATGCATTAGTCTTTAACGTCAGGATAGCACAGAATCATGGGAAATATCACAAATTGGCGGCTTCCATGTAACAACATGTTCCCATTTTTAGTTCCCAATAATAGGCATACTAGCGGATTGTTTAAAGTCCTCTTGTATATAAGATAAACTTGTTTGACCTCTGAACTAATCCTTTGAGGTGCATGTTTTTAGATTGACAGGATAAACAAAACAATATACTTTGAATTAGGGAAATGATGCGCTATAACTTGCCTGTTAGAAGTATGTTATCATGTAATACATGTAATATGACCGAGAATAGGCTAAATGACAGCGATACTTAACAAGAATTTCAAAATAATAAGGCTGTGCCTAGAGTCTAGAAGAATTTATCCCCATGGCAATTTTGTTGTTAACTTAGTCAGAAATGCAAAAACAGAGTCCTTACAAAATGCGAAAACCCTGGCCTCCATCTGGCCTCCCCCTGAACTCCTCGTCGTTTGGGTTCACGCTGAACATGATCGGCCCAATAATGTCAACCTTCTGCCGCCTCTCTCTCTCTCTCTCTCTCTCTCTCTCTCTTCTTCCTCTCTCCCTCTTCCCTCTCCCCTCGCCTCTCCTCCTCTCTCTATCTCTTTCTGTATGTATGTATATAATATATAAATATATATATATATATATATATATATATATATATATATATATATATATATATATATATATATATATATATATATATATATATATATATATATATATATATATATATATATATATATATATATATATATATATATATATATATATATATATATATATATATATATATATATATATATATATATATATATATATATATATATATATATATATATATATATATATATATATATATATATATATCAATATACGGATAATATTTTTACCTCTTTTAATATTTTCTAATACGATTAAACCTTGGTTAACGTAGTCAGGTAGTAGCCTTTATTTTGTATCTGCATGCATTTCAGGAAATAATTAGCCCAAATTTGTGGAACTTTACGGGCTTATTTTAATGAAATATGTTTTCAAGTGTGGAAGCACTGTCCAAAGACGCGTTTGGATTTGAAGTTTCGATCTTCTGGATCTTAACGTGCAAATAAATAAACATAACCTTATCACGCTAGAATTATTTAGGTCGACAATTATAATTCACAATAAAAATAAACGCTGAACTAGAAAATCCTGAAGATAATGCAAACAGAACACGTACACTACACACATGTTCACAACTCATATCTCCATGAACATTCACTGTCAGTGCCCTATAGGTCAATTTAGTCTACAGAGAAAATTTGGAAAACTTTTTTCAGGTGGTATATTTCATTGACGTGTATAAATTGTACTGTTTTCAATATGTCAAAAGAATTAACCTTACATAATGCTGGAGGTTATATCATTTTCTTGGACAACATAGGGCAACATGGTTTGTAAATCTCTGGATAGGTAAAGTTTTACCGTCAGTGGTATACCCCGCATGCATGTTGTGTCGGTACAATGCTGGTATACGCCGCATGCATGCTGTGTGGGTACAATAGAAACTATTTCAAGTGTTCTCAAGTATTATCTTACCAAAACTAATGTTCTTTTTTTTTTTCGTGGCTCGGCGTAAATGATCTGCGAACATCGTTGTATGATTTTTTGTAAAGAAAATAATGCATGAGAAAATATGTCATATGTTCCAGGTCCAAAGTATAGGCCTATTTGCGATTCCGACATCAAGCAAAAATACTATACGAAACAGGGAGATGGGATAATACAAAACCAATATTGATTATCTTAAACGGTGTATGTATGTAATAAAAGTTATATAATTATGGACGGATAAGTTTCGTGGTCGAGAATGATTCAACGTATTACATCACATAGCTTATTACATCACTCTCCTTCATAAGACTTTCAATTCCAGTCATCTTTAGGTGGCTTTAGACATCTGCATCTTTAAACTCTACATATAGAACAAGACACCAACGTAGTTTATTCATATACCTCTTTGTTAATTATCTTCTGTAGCATAATCTTAACATAACATGTAATTAAAATTAAAATATTCAACTGTTTAATCACTCACTTTGCTAATAAAGGTAATAGTATAACTAAAATATATTCTCATTTTCATTATAAGCTGATAAACTAACTGAATTGAACAGTTGAAGTGAATAACAGCTTGCTGCACCGGTTAAAATCTACCAATCAAATCTATATTGCCATAAAGTTATAGCAATAATCTTTAAAATCTGATGATTAAAATTGAGGTTAAGGTTGTGGGACGAGAAGCGGGGGGTTTGTTTAGGTGGTCCGTCTAATTTAAGAGAAGAGATGCGCATTAAAAAAACAGCCTTTCAGTAAATATAAGCGACCAGCATATGTCTAACTTCTAGTATATCGAATCAGAAACCTTTGGTATGTCATTCGATCTTATCATCCCAATCATTTCTTGATAATTTGACTAATAGATATTTAAGATACACACCAAAACCAGTGGCCCAACAACAGGGTGGGTAAACCCGCTTAGAGCATGAGATTTGGGGTTCAAACAATGACACTGCGATATGTTTGCTATTGGGCCCCGATTTGGGGGTTCAAACAATGACACTGCGATATGTTTGCTATGGAGCCCCAATTTGGGGGTTCAAACAATGACACTGCGATATGTTTGCTATGGGGCCCCGATTTGGGGGCTCAAACAATGACACTGCGATATGTTTGCTATGGAGCCCCGATTTGGGGGTTCAAACAATGACACTGCGATATGTTTGCTATGGGGCCCCGACCTCTATTTTCCCCCACGGACCCCCAGAACTCTATTTGCGTCACTGACTACCACGCATTGAGCCTCGGCGGCCCTGTGCGTAAATATAACCTTCATGCAAATTGTCTACTTACCAATCCGCTAACATGCCATAAGCAATGCATCCAACAAGGGATCCTCCAAAAAAAGAGCGAGAGGGCTAACTCGGGTAGCGCCTGTTTGTCACAAACTATGTCAAACTACGAAGAGAAGATGTTGATAAAGATGCATTTATCTGTCTCGAAAAGTGCCATATTTGCCAGAATTTACCAAAGTTGTAACCAAGTCATAGTTTTGCAAGTCATGTCAAGTCACTTCTTGGCAAGTCAAGTCAAGTCACAAGTCACTTGTTCGCAAGTCAAGTTAAGCTACAAGTAAACAAATATGACTCGAGTCCGGCTTGCGTCCAAGTCAGCGACTCGAGTCAACAACTGGAATTTACTAATCATTTTTATTTCATCGTGAAACTTACACGAAGAAAAAATTGTGATTTTATGCTAAGTTAATTACAAGCGAAATATTTCGTTTGTGAGATATAGCAGATCAAAGTTTTTATACCCACTCATAGGAATTTTAGAAACCATTGGTAAAATACTAGAAATGGATTTGCTACTACTGCGGCAAACGCAAAATATTAAACAACCATACATGGACAAACAGATAAACGTAGGAAAATGGACAACGTCTCAACAGGTAGGTCTATAATCTGATAATGGCCATAGTAACTTAAAGTCTGAAAGTGTACAACTAGGCTGGTAAATGATCACGTACTGATTACCTTGGCTGCTATTTCCATTTTTTTTCTATTGAATAGTTTTGAAATCCATTACCATTACGGGTGTGTAGACAGATTGTGGGTCGTACACCCTACCACCCCAAAAATGAAAACAGTGAAAAGTATAACAGTGTTAAGATGGTACAGAGGAGATGTTAAAATGTGTCCAAAATTTGAGGCAACGTCTTTTTTGCAATTAAGTAGGCCCAAGTTAACTTTAAGTTAGCCTCCGAATAGTGTACTATACTGTTTTGTGACAAGTATTTTTATTTCTTCGTTAACCTTAGGGTCCCACAGTACGAAAGTCTGACTTTACGACATGGAAAGAAAATGTAGTGAATCAATTAGGAAGTTATGTGTCCATGATGTTAATGATAGGCTATTTTGCAATGCACGTTGCAATGTGCGCATTGTAGGAATGCATAGAGGTTTTTTGTTTGTTTGAATACATACAGTAGGCCTATTGAATAATTGATAAATACATACCTCTGTAATTACTGTTTCACCGTATGTTGAAGTGTCATACACCCAGCCTGAGCTACAATCAGCAAGGTTGCCTTCGAACATTGTGTAATAATCGGAAGAATTAATCAAGTTATCACTGCCCATATCCAGGCTCTTGCATTGCACAAGCTTAGGATTACTTGTCGTAAGATTTTCAACCAAATCAACACATAAATCATCATCCAGTTCGGGCATCCATGTAGAACAGAAATTGCCGGGTTTCTCCCAGTAAGAACACACGTGCGAGTCTGGGGCACCGGCAAGAAATACTTGGGCCATGAGATGCATGGGACACATCATGCTTGCAATGCAAAGTAGAATGAAAATCTGCCATTGGTACCTTCCAAACTCCCCAACATATTCGATTAAAATATCGTCCAAATTCATTTTGCTGTAAAATCAGTAAATTGGTATAGCTGTTTCTGAAGTATGGTGAACAAAACAATCTGCTATGCTGGTGCGAACAGTCTAATACATATCAGTGTAGAAAAATAATGGAACTAATAACTACTTTACTATGGTACTATACTGTTCGCTAGCAGTCCTTTGAGCTGATTACTTGAAAATAGATAAAAAGATTTTTATATTTCACCAAAAACAAATATTACGGTAGACTGATTTAATACACTCTACGAGAGTCAGTAAAAGAAGTCATAGATGAATGGCGCTGTTTGCATACCCCATGTTTCGAACAGCATATTAGCATAGTAATCTAGTTATTACTTTCCATACAAATTTCTACACTGATTATGGTGCGTTGTCAGTTCCAGGGATCGTGGCAAGAAAACATGTAAAAGAACGTTGAATTGATGCTGGGATTTAACAGTGGTGGTGCGTTAGAGTGAGGAGAGCAATTCCCCAATACTTTGTAGCAGTGTTTCGTGCCCCCATGTGCATATGTTATGTTTGCACCCATCCCCTATAAATCTCTTGTTCCATTCAATATTTTTAAAAAGTCAAAATGCATTTGAAACGCAATTATAACATTTTGTTTGTCGGTTGTTGTATAGAACACATTTTTAGCATAGGTCTCCTCTAGGGGTGTAGGAAGCATTTGAAAAGTGGGGGCACGACATCTTAGGGGCACTTCCCAAGTCATATACATATGTCCCCAAGTCTGTATATAGAATTAGTGCGCCCAAAACGATAAAGTATAAAGTAACTTTATTTTGAAAGGGCACTGTTGTATACTTTTTTTCTTTTTTTTTGAAGTGTGCGCAAATTCCACCAGTTCTTGCACCTTTGACAGTAATTGATGGGCTTTTTTTATTTTTAAAAAGTGTACTTTTGTCATTTTCGGGAAAAGTGGGGGCACATGCCTTTTCGGGAAAAGCGGGGATACGTGCGCCTCCGCCCTCCCCGGTCCCTACACTTATGTCCCCTCCCTAGGCCAGCCACCATTGAATGTGGTTTGCCCTGCCGAACAAATGGCGCCTTAACAAGTAATTCTGCTGTAAGGCAATAATATTACTTTTTATCCCTATACTGATAATCGTAATCAAGTTATGATGTTTGCTTTATTGTTATCTGACTTGTCATTGAACTTTGGTATTTGGACAAACGTATCTCAAGATAATACCACATATAAGACCACAGATATGAAGCAGAAAAGTCAGTTTAAGGTCAAGTACCCGAGTTCACCATAACATAGACAGCAGGCTGTGTGTCTAGCTCCTATTTATGTATATTAGTATTCTTATTTCTATTTTGGGAGGCGGAGCTTAAACCCCCAAAATACGTCTTATTAAAACGTTCACGATTTCCCTCTATTAAAACTCCAACGTCTTTGCGTCTCTCTTCGTCACACCAGTGCACCCTCCCTCAATGCTAACTATCTTATCTTTTTCTTGCGCATATTGGCGTATCCTGGGGAAGAGGGGGTGGCCTCTCCCTATCCCACAACAACAAAATTACACATCGAATATATGTTTCGCAGGGGAGCAAGTTGTACTGAAAAAGTTAATTGCCATGTGTATTTTTCTTTTTGAGCAAGAGCTTTAACAAATTATATATATATATATATATATATATATATATATATATATATATATATATATATATATATATATATATATATATATATATATATATATATATATATATATATATATATATATATATATATATATATATATATTATCATTATTATTATATCATTATTATTATCATTATTATTATTATCATTAAAAACATTTATATAGCGCAAATACTGTAAACTGATACATTCAAATGCGCTTTACAAACAAATGAATCAAATAATAAAATAGGTTAAGACTATAGTAAATAAAAAGATAAAAATAGACCTAGAATCATTAAAGCTGGAATATTATTAAAAAGACAAAAGCAATAGGATCAACAATGAACGTAATAAGAGGAATAATCTAATATGTTAAGAGTAAAATAAAACTTAGCAAGTTTATATATATTATATATATATACATATATATATATATATATATATATATATATATATATATATATATATATATATATATATATATAAAAAAAATATAAAAAAAAAAAAAATATATATATATATATATATATATATACATAAATATATACATATATATATATATATATATATATATATATATATATATATATATATATATATATATATATACATATATATATATATATATATATATATATACATATATATATATATATATATATATATATATATATATATATATATATATATATAATGCACACCTTCAGATTGTGTGACACATATCACACAGACAGTTACCCCCCCCCTCCCTCAAAAAAATTATAGCCTTCGCCAGTGCCTAATTCCCTACATGTCCCTATCTTTCTGAAACTTTGCCCCTTGAAAACACACCACGCAATTAGCTTTAATTTTAACGCATTTCATATCTCTAAAATGCGTAATTTCTCATAGCTCCGGGGCTTATTCCCTAAACCCCACCGGGGTTTCGCCCGTGGCCCCAACGAAGGCCCCTTAGGCTACGCATAAAACAATGTCCCCTTACGGCGACATACTTTCGGTTACCCCTGTCAAAAATACCTCTCGCCGCTCATGGTTTCCCCTGTTCCCACAAAAAATATAATTTAGAAAAACAAACAATAGTAATCAACAACAACAACAATAACAATAATAACCAACAACAAGAACACTAATAATCAACAACAACAATAATAATCAACAACAACAACAATAATAAATATAAAAAACCTGGCTACACCACTGCTTGCGCATGCATCTCTCCCGTCAGCATCTAAAGGGGCACCATTTAATGTTTAATGTTCTTTTTGACTATATAATATCATTGTGCAAAGTTAGTGTGTGGACAATGGCAAAAACGGATATGTGGCGACCACCACTGTAATGGACATGGGGGTCATTCTTAAAGTAGAGGAGACTTCCCTGTTCTCTCGGGAATTACGACCATGGTGTTCAGGGGCGGACTAGCCACTTGGTCTATCGGTGAATGACCGATGCGCCCCCGCTGGTGCCGCCCCGGATTGTAAGGCATAGTGTAATATGCCTCACGAAGCATGAAAAACCCTCGTAGGAACCCACCAGGGGATCAGACTCTCCCCCGTTCAGCCGGCCTTGGCGCCCCTTTGGGGCAAATCGACCGATGGAATTTTAATCCCCGTCCGCCCTTGATTGGGTGCTCCCTACTCCTACCCGATATTTTCCATAAAGTCAGTTACAGTCGCTGATAAGTCGGTTCAGATTGAGGTTGAAAGAAAAAGAAAATTATATTTTTCAATTAGACTATGGTCCATATAATATAAAAAATGAAATAAACATCACTAAAAATTTGTGACGTTTGGTGGATATTCAAGATTTAAGTCCAGTCATTGAAGATTTATTATCCAAAGATTTTTGAACAATGAACGGACACGAAAAAATATGTTAACTTTTATGATTCATATAATAATGAATTAACTATGTTAATTATGTTATTATTAATTATGTTAATAATGTGTTAATTATGTTAATCATGTTTGTAATAATTGATTATGTTAATTATGTTTATAGTTTGACAAAATTCATTCGAAGGGAATAGCAGTCTTATCCACTTTTTTTTTATTTAAGGGGGAGCTAAGTCTCCATAATAGCCACTAATCGGTGTGACCCATGCCCAGCAGATATCATTTTACAATTTCAAGTTGGCGATGTAAATTACGGGAATGAAGAACCATGAACAGAGTTATACCATGTGTATTTTAAAGATTAAGTACTCGTGACTTTGCATTATCCCTTTGTATTTGTTTAATCTATTTAAATATTATATTTGTTTACTGATACGAACGAAATTTGAGTTATAACTAAACGAGTATTAATTGTGAATAAAGAGTAATTTGTGAATAAAGAGTAATTTGTGAATAAAGAGTTTAAGCCGTCAATATGTATATATATATATTTAGTTAACTTTTCAGTAACCACTGCATAGGAAACAAAGAAAATAAATATTAAATGTGGGTAACAAGCAGAGTACAATAGTGCAGAGTACAATAGTTGGTCATTACGGATGCTTTGGTACGACTGGCATCATTGGTTTACTGGGTTTATATGTCACAGAAGACTATAACAATTTTTTAATCTATCCTTTATGTTTCAAACGTTGAATCGTACTTTTTTCAATGGTGTAATCTTAACTTCTTTATTATTCTTGAGCATGATTTATTTTAAGAATTTCCATTATTGTATTATGCCTTTTTTAAAGTGTCTCTGACATGTCTGGAGTGACAGAATGACAGCAATTACTGGCAATTGTTCAGATTGTATTTGCATCAATGCAAGAACTTGTCTAGCTACTTCAATGGCAAGTGGGAAGAAACGGCAATTGTTCAGATTGTATTTGCATCAATGCAAGAACTTGTCTAGCTACTTCAGTGGCAAGTGGGAAGAAACGGCAATTGTTCAGATTGTATTTGCATCAATGCAAGAACTTGTCTAGCTACTTCAATGGCAAGTGAGAAGAAACGGCAATTGTTCAGATTGTATTTGCATCAATGCAAGAACTTGTCTAGCTACTTCAATGGCAAGTGAGAAGAAACGGCAATTGTTCAGATTGTATTTGCATCAATGCAAGAACTTGTCTAGCTACTTCAATGGCAAGTGAGAAGAAACGGCAATTGTTCAGATTGTATTTGCATCAATGCAAGAACTTGTCTAGCTACTTCAATGGCAAGTGAGAAGAAACGGCAATTGTTCAGATTGTATTTGCATCAATGCAAGAACTTGTCTAGCTACTTCAATGGCAAGTGAGAAGAAACGCAATTGTTCAGATTGTTATTTGCATCAATGCAAGAACTTGTCTAGCTACAATTGTTCAGATTGTATTTGCATCAATGGCAAGTGAGAAGAAACGGCAATTGTTCAGATTGTATTTGCATCAATGCAAGAACTTGTCTAGCTACTTCAATGGCAAGTGAGAAGAAACGGCAATTGTTCAGATTGTATTTGCATCAATGCAAGAACTTGTCTCAATGCAAGAAGCTACTTCAATGGCAAGTGAGAAGAAACGGCAATTGTTCAGATTGTATTTGCATCAATGCAAGAACTTGTCTAGCTACTTCAATGGCAAGTGAGAAGAAACGGCAATTGTTCAGATTGTATTTGCATCAATGCAAGAACTTGTCTAGCTACTTCAGTGGCAAGTGAGAAGAAACGGCAATTGTTCAGATTGTATTTGCATCAATGCAAGAACTTGTCTAGCTACTTCAATGGCAAGTGAGAAGAAACGGCAATTGTTCAGATTGTATTTGCATCAATGCAAGAACTTGTCTAGCTACTTCAGTGGCAAGTGGGAAGAAACGGCAATTGTTCAGATTGTATTTGCATCAATGCAAGAACTTGTCTAGCTACTTCAATGGCAAGTGAGAAGAAACGGCAATTGTTCAGATTGTATTTGCATCAATGCAAGAACTTGTCTAGCTACTTCAGTGGCAAGTGAGAAGAAACGGCAATTGTTCAGATTGTATTTGCATCAATGCAAGAACTTGTCTAGCTACTTCAATGGCAAGTGAGAAGAAACGGCAATTGTTCAGATTGTATTTGCATCAATGCAAGAACTTGTCTAGCTACTTCAATGGCAAGTGGAAGAAACGGCAATTGTTCAGATTGTATTTGCATCAATGCAAGAACTTGTCTAGCTACTTCAGTGGCAAGTGAGAAGAAACGGCAATTGTTCAGATTGTATTTGCATCAATGCAAGAACTTGTCTAGCTACTTCAATGGCAAGTGAGAAGAAACGGCAATTGTTCAGATTGTATTTGCATCAATGCAAGAACTTGTCTAGCTGCTTCAATGGCAAGTGAGAAGAAACGGCAATTGTTCAGATTGTATTTGCATCAATGCAAGAACTTGTCTAGCTACTTCAGTGGCAAGTGGGAAGAAACGGCAATTGTTCAGATTGTATTTGCATCAATGCAAGAACTTGTCTAGCTACTTCAATGGCAAGTGAGAAGAAACGGCAATTGTTCAGATTGTATTTGCATCAATGCAAGAACTTGTCTAGCTACTTCAGTGGCAAGTTGGGAAGAAACGGCAATTGTTCAGATTGTATTTGCATCAATGCAAGAACTTGTCTAGCTACTTCAATGGCAAGTGAGAAGAAACGGCAATTGTTCAGATTGTATTTGCATCAATGCAAGAACTTGTCTAGCTGCTTCAATGGCAAGTGGGAAGAAACGGCAATTGTTCAGATTGTATTTGCATCAATGCAAGAACTTGTCTAGCTGCTTCAATGGCAAGTGGGAAGAAACTAAGGCAGATAACCACACAACAGGTTGTGAGACAACAAATCCCCCGAGATGTTTTGCATGTTACGAAAGCTCAAAACTTGTTTACCTTCTGGAGTCATCCTGACTGACTGATCGAGAGACTGAAAACGAGGCACAGGTGTTATGTCGCCCATTTGTAATACCTGACGCAACTTGTGATAATATATAATAAGCCTTTTCACAATTTGTAATACCTGTCGCAATTTGTAATAAACCTTGTGGCACTTTGTAATAAGAGAGCTTTCGTAATTTGAAATAATTTCTGTCACAATTTGTAATAAGCCGAGCTGTCGCACTTCGTAGGAAAGTCCGTCGCACATTGTAATAAAATACTTAACATGTTAGGAATTAATCAATCTGTAACGCTAAGCCATGAGCGTCAAAGATCTAGAATGGATCCCGGACAAGAAGTTGAAAGATATTTGGGGGCAAAATTTTGGCAATTTTTGATACGATGTTAACTTTTTCCTGGCCCCTAAATCGACAGGGTCTCTTCCATCTAACATGGCCTGCGTCTGGTATTTACAGCTAAAACCATAGGCGGCGGAACCGGGGGCACAGGGGGAACGTGCCCCTACTTTTTTCAATAGTTTAAAAAGTGCCCTTTTGAGAGAGGAAAAGAGCCCTTTTTCTGATGAAAAATGCTCTTTTTCAGAAAGAAAATTGCTTTTTCAAAGGGGACAAGTGCTGTTATAGAGAAGGAACATACTCTTTCAAACATTGAAAACCTTTTTTCTTCATATATATATATATATATGTATATATATATATATATATAGAGAGAGAGAGTTGAACACACGATTACAATGACGGGGTCGTCGCCTGCGTATTCGGTTACGATAGTACAAATGCTATCACGAAACGCTTTATACGGTACGACGTACGGACAAACATAACATCGACAACCAAGTCAATGTCCATGGCCTTTGATAACCAGTTGTGGTACACTGGCGTGTCTACCCACCCCAGGATTGAACCCGGGGCCTCGTGGTCTGTAGACAGGTGTGATAACCGCTACACCACAGTAGGTAGATAATATAATTTAATGCAACTTAAATACCTCATTCCTGGCGGCGTAAACGCCGTGCTCCAGGTGACGTAATCTCCATGTTTAACTTGTTTACAGCGTAATGAGGTAAAGTTGGTGAATAAGGAACAAGGATTTTCCGCTGAGTATAACACCGGAAATTCGGAACTTCATTAAACGGAAATTCTTTTTTCAAAGTGACGTAAACTTAATGTTTTATTTGTTTACAACGTAAGATTGTAAACTTGGAAAACCAGACACTGGCATATTTCACGCTCCAGCCGACGGAAACTCCTTGTTCTCTGCATCGAAAACTCGATTCGGACGGCATGGTCGAAAACCTGTTTCTTTGGTCAGAAATGCAGCATAAATGGTCCAAACTGGTAATTGTAGGAACTTTAACCTTATAACTAAATTCCACAAGCCTAACTATATATCTACTGCTCTTAAATGAAACAATATAAAAACTGTCTGTCACATATTTGGGTAGCTTTTATTATACATTTAAGATTGAGTAAAAACATCAACGTAGGCAATACATTATGAGACGGCATTATGACAGCTTTCTGGCTGTTGAATTCTTTAATACAAACAGCTCTCCTCCATTGATGTTATAGGAAAGTGAGAAAATGAAAAATTGTTGACTTAAACCTGACTAGACACAAAATGAGTGAATTTTTCAAAAATTTATTGACCTGTTTTATGTTACAAATCTCAGGTAAATACCTGACTACGTGGTATAAAATTTGGTTGTATAAGTTTTGTAGCCCTCCACACCACGAGGGTCAAAAAGCTTTTCCGCTATAATATGTCGGAAAAGTCCTTTAACTTTCATAATAAGTTAATTTTTCTTCAAAACGATGGAAGTTTATATCACGACAATGGACCGGCGGACCGCGGGATCCAAATAGTAAGTTTTGCCCATGGCGTAGCCAGGTGCCAGGATAAAATGTCAGAGGAGGGGGTGGTAGGGGAAGGGTGGTAGGGGTGGCAAGCCAAACCAAACCAGGGATGATATGATAACGTGTATTGTGAGCGGTTATACGACACGATTATATGGAATATATTGGGATGAGGGTGCATGGTAGAGGAAGGTCCTCCCTAAAAGGTTTTCTCTAGATAGGGAAAATTAAGAAATTATTAACAACAAATTGATGGATATTTTGGTTAAATCGTTGGAAATTTTAGTGAAATTTGGTAACATTTTCCAATAATTTATGAAAATTTACCGAAAATCGAAAGAAAGATTGCGCCAAAAATGAAAGCAATTTCTGAAAATTGAAGAAGAGAATGGAGGAAACTTTCCCAAAATTGAAAGAGATATCCCAAGCATTAAAGGAAAGTTCCCTAAAATTGAAGAAAAATAGCTCCAAATTGAAGGAAATTTCCCCCAAATTGAAGAAAGTTGACCATTAATCGAAGAAAAATTGAGGAAAATTTACTAAAAATCGAAGGAAAACTGCTCAAAAATGAAGGAAATTTTCTAAACATTGAGGAAGTTTCCAAAAATTGAAGATGAAGAAAATCTACCAAACAATCTAAGAAACATTTCCCCCAAATAAAGGAAATTGTCCGAAAATAGAAGAAAACTGTACGAGAATTAAGGAAATTGCCCAAAATTGAAAGGCATTTCTCGAACAATGAAGGAAATTTACCGACAATGTTTCGTAAATCAAAGAGATATCCCATACATTGAACTGTTGAAGGAAATTTCCTTTAAAATGGAAGAAAATTTACCTAAAATTGAAGAAAATTTCTCCAATATGAAGGAAATTTGCCGCAAATTGAATGAAATTGACAGACTGACCAAAAATCGAAAAACAATTGCATTAATATGCCTGGTGGGCGTGGCTTAACGTGAAAGTACTAAATGATATAAACACCATAAACGATATTTCAGATTTACGTTATATGTGGTAGATGGGTCATGGTCTGTACGTATGTTTTGGTAGTGATGTCGTGAATGCTAATGAGTAGGTGGGGCTTGCTCACAAATTCTTGAAATAGGATAAATGAGCAATCGTTTTTGCATCATACTTGCTTTGATGATGTTTTTAATTATTTTGCAAATGCTAATGTTGTCAACATTTTTATTGATCTCCATGGTGGATGTGGCTTATGAATAAATAGGGAGCAAATATTTTATGATATGCAATTACATGACAGTTAATATAAAATTTGCAAATCAATCAGCTTATAAAAAAAGCATCGGAACCACAAAACCTTTTGGTTCTGGTTTAATTTCCTTCTTTTTTTCTTTCCTATTTTGAGAAATTTGCCTCTTCTATTTTGGGAAAATCTGCTTATGTTTGGGAAATTTCTTCATTTTTTGGAAAGTTTCTTCAATTTTCCTTCATTTTGGGGAAATTTCCTTCATTCGGGGGAAATTTCTTCATATTTCTTTATATTGTCAACACATGTTGATAACATAAGCATGTACACGATAACAAACAAAATTACCATGCCCAATATGACGTAAAACGGACATACAGTTGCTCATTTATCAATTTTTCAAATTTTTTACTTTAAGCCCCGCCCACTTATCAATATGCATGGCTTCACCATCACAAGCATTAGCTCATATCTGCATATCATGGGCTATCTGTTAACCATATAGCCTAATACATTACTCCAGTTTACTGTTCTTGAAATACTGTGTTTACATTAGCTATTTACAGCAAAATCATATTAAGCCCGCCAACTATGTACATTATATATATATATATATATATATATATATATATATATATATATATATATATATATATATATACATATATATATATATATATATATATATATATATATATATATATATATATATATATATATATATATATATATATATATATATATATACATACATATATACATATATATATATATATATATATATATATATATATATATATATATATATATATGTATATATATATATATATATATATATATATAGATATATAGATATATATATATATATATATATATATATATATATATATATATATATATATATATATATATATATATATATATATATATATATATATATATATATATATATATATATATATATATATATATATATATATATATATATATATATATATATATATATATATATATATATATATATATATATATATATATATGTATATATATACACATATATATATATATATATATATATATATATATATATATATATATATATATATATATATATATATATATATATATATATATATATATTATATATATATACTTCATTTCCATTTTGCTCCAATTCATTAAGAATCTTAAACAGCATTATCGTTTGGTTTATAAGTGTTCAAAAACAGTCCCACTATCCAAACATTCATGGAATGTACATTTCATTCTCTACAATTCTTTGAAAGTATCGTTGTAGTAACTTTGATGTTTTTTGGCGGAAATCAAAGTGACGTATAACTGTATAAAGCAACTCATTTGCAATAAGTATTTCAGTCTCACCGTTGCATTTCTTTTCCTGTTTTCCCTAGGCGAGTTTCTTCTGTCGCTTCTCTATCTTGTGTCAGCACCTTTTAGGAACTGCTTCTGTACTGTCTGTGAAATAGAAACAAACTACATGCAGACATTAAGAGCAGGGAGCTGTTACTTTGTCAAAGTAACAGCTCCCTGTTAAGAGCATCTCTGAAAGATGCATGATTACAATAACGAGGGTATACGCGTTGAAAATTGCAACGACTTATACATTTTCGCTAAAACACTTCACAATAAGTTCAAATTATTTAATGAAGGTCATTTCTAGTGTTATATCAGTGAATCAGTGGCGTAGGAAGCGGGGGGCAGGGAATAACTCCCCCCTGACGGAGTTTATTTTCCCGGTCGAGCCATCTCTTTCCCGATCTGACCAAACTAGCTAACATTTTAGTTTAGGAAAACTGGCCGATATGACCCGAAAACTTCCCAAATTATCCTGAAAACTGGCAAACATTTCCCGAAAACTCGCAAAAAGTTCCCAAATTTGAAGAAAAATTCCCAAAAAAGGAAATTTTTTCAAAAATGAAGGAAATCTCTCTGAAATTGAACAGTTGACTAATTTTAGTGAATTTCTGGATGAGCAGCAACTTTTCATGGAAACATAAATTACCAGTGAAATTTGTGCACTTGTCACAGGAAAATTTGGATTTTTGCCCCCTCCCCTTTTCTAGAGACGTCAATACGGCTGAAGGTAGAATGAGGTGCTGGAAGAAACAAACAAGTGTTTTATATTTGATCAAATTAATATTTCTATGTTTAGAATTAACAATAACATGTATGTCAACTGCTGAACAAAGCATATTATTTTGGGGTAACTACAATGCATCTTTCTTTCCTAAGAACTGAAGAAAGTTTGAAAGATTATGCACATGCATAAAGAATGAGGCAACATTATCAAAATTACTTTATAATTTATTACAGACCATGAAAGTAGCAAAACAATTCAACACAATAGTTTTCAGCGATTTGCATTAATATGCAAATTTCTATGCAAATTTGTGATGTATTACAGGGTAACTGTGATATTTTCTTTTTTTAAATCATTTTATTCATTTTTAGTGACTAAGATTAGAAAAAAAGGTTAATTTTTAGCTGTCCGCCCTGACCACGTCATCAAGGGTTGGAAGGAACTTGTGATAAGGGGGAGGGGGAAGCACAGTTATTGGGGACACATTTTCTTTTCTAAAAGGGGCACTTTAGTTGTCGGAAAATTGGGGGAACGTGCCCCTGGCCCGGGGTCCTAAACATATGCTTTTATCATAGGCCACACTTTTGTTTTCCAAATGTATACTTTTGTATGGTGATTTGTTTGTATCTTAGCGTGATTTTGTGAGTTCCTCCCACTCCCCCTCACACGTTTGACTTTTCCCACACGTTTGACTTTTCGACCCACTTCCGGTAAGAAAATCCCGTCTATGGGTTTGAGATTAGGAGGCCAGGACCAATGTTGGTCAAATAGATTAAATGCCTTATTCTGAAAAGTATTGCTTTGAAAATTATTGGGGGCCATACCCCCACTGCCACGGCCCTCAGTGTCGGGACCCTGGTATATGATATGCTTCAATTGTGTCAAATAAATACTAAATGTATGCAACATCTTTAACAGATTATATGCAGGATTTGTGACTAAGTGAATTTCTATTTCATAGTATTTGTTTTCAAGCTTTAAGAATAGCCTAGAATAATTTCATATAACTTTAAAAAGGGCAGCCTGTCCCGATCCGCCCTCAACTTTCAAAAGAGAACTACCCTATCCCGGTCCGCCCTCAACTTCAAAAGGGTACCTCCTGCCCAGGTCCGCTCCAACTTTCAAAAAGGGCACCTCCTGCCAGTGGCCCCTCACCGTGATTCCGACATCGCTGCCTCTTATAATAAATTGAGCATGATGAATTGAAAACTGGTCAAACTTTGATTAGTCACTTCTCAAAAAAAGGTGCTATTTTTTAAATTTTTAAACTGATCTGCTCGGATTTTAATGGCTCATGGGATCTAATATGAAAGAGGACTTCAACAAATTAGTAAAGAAAGTAATCAAAAATCTTATTCCTTTATGGATATATCTGAGTTTCAAGTTTGGTGATGTATGTTTTTACAGGCTGTAATTTTTTGGTTTAAATACCATGGGATATGTCAAAATAAAGTAGTAAAACTGAATCTAGGAAGGGTATTTATGATAAATCACCAGAAGAATGTTCGAGGAAAAATAATGCAAATAGTGAATAAAATTAAGAATGTGAGGATGAAGACGCCAACTTTCTGCTGTAGACTTACTACACCAGTCATTTCCACACAGATAAGACCAGAAGACAGAAGCTTTAAACTTGAACGTCCAATATAATGTGAGAAGATTTTTTGAACGCCTTCTTCACCATTTTGTTAATCCTTTAACCAGTGTAGAAATGGTTACGTGTCTTTGGACCGAAAATAATATCAATCCCCTATTATTTTTTTACGAAAAACAAAAAGAGGAGATGAGTTGACGAGAGATGGCACTGAATTGGACTCACCATGCAGTCACTTCAACTGTTTTAGCAAGGTTGAAACCATAAAAATGTCTTCCATGGACAGATGGCAATAACGAAAAGTTCAGAAATATTTCATAACAAACAATTTTTATTCCCCAACCAGCCAATGGCAGTGGAAGTATCTGGAGATATATATGTGAAGGTATTTAACATACATAGGTCTAATTGTTTGTGAGGGGGATTTCTAAAATGTTGATTAATTGTAAGTATTAGAACGGCATGAATTTAAAAGTATTTTACAAGAAATTTATCCGTCGAAAATTCGATTAAAAAATTGAGTGTCTTCATTCCCATACATCAATAGTTCTGCAAAAATTAAAAATAGAAGAAAAAGTTAACTTGGACTTTTTGTATTGGTTTCAAATATTTTAAAAGAAATCGTAGCCTACAAATTGGTGAAAAGTTTATGGTTTGCAATTTTAAGGGCTTAATCATGCCTTAATCTGTCATTTGCCAAAATCATGCAAATTAGTATTCAATTTTGTGAAATCATAATAAGAAAACCGGTAACAATTATGACAGGATAATAGAAATATCTCTACATTTCCTTGTGTAAACTGCTTTTGCTTATAGTTTTCTAAGAACAGAAAAAAATCATGGGAACTCAATGTTTTCTTGGCAACTAATATTTTCGGACTGAGTGCTCATGCATCACCAAAATGCATGAAATGAAAGAATGTTCCTAATATGCCTGTGCTTAACCAAAGTTACTTGTTCGTACCAAAAAACTCTTTGTTTGTACTGACTGGCCAAGAAATAACTGAGAGGAAGTGCCGTCACTTGTAGTAGCATAGAAGTATGAATAATTCTACCGGTGACGCGTCAAATACATTTTCTTGGGACAAGATTCCCGTTTTAAACATTTATCAACACAATCATCATAAAATAGATTTATAAATTGGACAACAAAAAATGGTAATCCTAGAATTTCTAATAGTATTAAAATACTTCTCCAGGGCCGTTTATCATTTACAACAAACATCATGAAAAAGTGAAAAGTTCACTAGATTATATTTTTATATATATCGAAAATGGTAATAATAGCAATAATGTTAACAATAAACGATTCATTGAAGCAGGCATCAACACTGATTGTGGCAAATATTAAATAAAACTTACCTTTGTATTAAAAAGTTACTTGCTTCTTCAAACGAAGTTGTCAGTTCAGGTTTTTCTAACAACTAGCTTGCCAAAAGGCCGCTCCCTGGATTTCTTCATATGAATTACAAACGTTTTACGAATATTCAATATGTCATCTCAGCGATATGCATTCCACTGTCCTAATAAATATGCTATCGCATTACTGTTTGAAGGGATGTCAACGCGGACGAAATATAATTCTGTATCGAATTTTATGAATGCCACATAAGATACCCTGCCGTTAAAGATTTGGCGGTATCAGCACACGACAAGCTGACCAGGAACATGCTGACCAGCTGACTCACTGACCAAGGACATGATTTTTAGTAAGACCGCCACTGGGAGGACACATCCATAAAACTCTATGAAAAGTTAGAGCACTCTCTGGAAAAAATATTACAAGTAATTTTACAGTAATGTGAATTATAACGCAGAATAGGCTATCTCAATAACTGTTTCAGCTTTGTCGGGATTTACCAGTAAAGGGAATTATAACGCAGAATAGGCTATCTCAATGACTGTATCAGCTTTGTCGGGATTTACCAGTAATGGGAATTATAACGCAGAATAGGCTATCTCAATGACTGTATCAGCTTTGTCGGGATTTACCAGTAATGGGAATTATAACGCAGAATAGGCTATCTCAATGACTGTATCAGCTTTGTCGGGATTTACCAGTAATGGGAATTATAACGCAGAATAGGCTATCTCAATGACTGTATCAGCTTTGTCGGGATTTACCAGTAATAGGAATTATAACGCAGAATAGGCTATCTCAATGACTGTATCAGCTTTGTCGGGATTTACCAGTAATGGGAATTATAACGCAGAATAGGCTATCTCAATGACTGTATCAGCTTTGTCGGGATTTACCAGTAATGGGAATTATAACGCAGAATAGGCTATCTCAATGACTGTATCAGCTTTGTCGGGATTTACCAGTAATGGGAATTATAACGCAGAATAGGCTATCTCAATGACTGTATCAGCTTTGTCGGGATTTACCAGTAATGGGAATTATAACGCAGAATAGGCTATCTCAATGACTGTATCAGCTTTGTCGGGATTTACCAGTAATGGGAATTATAACGCAGAATAGGCTATCTCAATGACTGTATCAGCTTTATCGGGATTTACCAGTAATGGGAATTATAACGCAGAATAGGCTATCTCAATGACTGTATCAGCTTTGTCGGGATTTACCAGTAATGGGAATTATAACGCAGAATAGGCTATCTCAATGACTGTATCAGCTTTGTCGGGATTTACCAGTAATGGGAATTATAACGCAGAATAGGCTATCTCAATGACTGTATCAGCTTTGTCGGGATTTACCGCTGTGTATAAATAACCTCGATATGTCTGGTTTGACTTTCAGTGTATGAACAGGGAGTTGCTTTTTTGGTTCAATTAACAACTCCCTGATTAGAACATGAAGCAAGCTATAATAATCTCTCTTTGAAATGAATTCCCATGGAAGTTTATGGTAATGTCCGCGAGTAATATTAAGTCATGCATGGAAAGATAATATATCTTAGACTGAACAGGGAGATACTATTTACCTCCATCTGTCCATGGACTAAATATGCATCTCGGTCTTGGGATATGCAGATAAAACCAACAACAATCCGGATATAAAGCAGTAATACGTCAAGTTCAATATTTCTTCAATAGGCCTAATTTGAGATTTTTGTTAATGTTCATTGGGGTTGATTATTAACCACAATGATCATTAATACCACAATGAAGATTGAAAAGCATCAAATTTAGGCTAATGATATTCTGCATAATGACACAACATAAAATAAAGATAATATGCAAACAGCACTCAAATTTCAACTAATTGAAATTAAAGAGCAGTTTTTTTGTTTTTTTTTTGCAAAGGAGATATTATTTTTTGCAAAGCAAAATATGATATTACTGACAAAATATAACTCTTTCGTTTTGCTTCAAAATGTCATCATTAGTGTGGCGGGGTATTGACTGATTGAAGTTCTGCAAAACGAAGCGAAATAACCACTAAACATTCACTTCTTCCATATCCTTTTTTGATATTGCTACTCTAAAATGGAGATCGAAAAAACCCATGCCCGTACTAGGCGGGGAGGGGATATCTCCCTGTCCCTGTCGGCTGGATACCCATCTTAATCGGAATCATGCCTGACTCGGCTAGATATCTAGGTCATGCCCTACCAACTCGGCATGATATTCACAATGTGATATTTGGCGCACATATCTTACATAGTCAGGTAGAGAGGCAAATGTAGCATATTTATTCAATTAGTGATTTGTCGGAATCATGCGCGGCTAGATTTCCCGCTAAGTGGAGAAAATTTCCCTTAAAATAGAAAAACTGACTGTAAATGGAAGAAAATGTTCCGCAAATTAAAGAAAATGTTCCAAAAATATAAGAAAATTGCCTGGATATCAATAATAATTGAAGACAATTTCCCCAAAATTGGCCGAAAAAACGCTAAATTTCCCTAAATCGAAAAACAAATTTTGACGTAAATTGCCCGGAAAGAAAGAAAATTTTCCGAGGGTGGAAGAAAATTGCCCAGAAATTAAGAAAATCTCCCAAATATTGAGGAAAATTTCCCGAAAATTGGCTAAAAAATTCACCAAAATAAAAAATACCTTCCCGAAAATGAAGGAAATTTCCCAAAATTTCCCGCCAAAATAATCCGAGATTCGACTCGAAAAATCATTCGAAAATTGTAAGAAATTTTTCGAGAATCGTAATTTCCCAAAATTGAAAGAAATTGCCCGAAAAAGAAGGAAATATTCCGAATATCAAAGAAAATTTCCCGGAAATTAAGAAGCTCCCGAGTATTGAGAATATTTTTCGGAAATTGGCAAAAAAATTCGGGAAAAAAACCTGTATGAAAATTTCCCGAAATACCCCTATTTAAAAAAAAAAATATACCCTCCCTCTCCCCCCTCCCCTCCCCTCCCCAACCAAAAACTGTGGTACAACCATTACTCCAAATTAATTCTTTGTTCACAGATTTGATTTTTCGTCGTAATAGGTTTTCAAGTCTGGCAAAAATTTACCGCAACCTGAGTAAAATGGTCCCGAACGGACATGAAAAAACCGTATTCAAATTATGAAATCGGCTGGACATCGATCTTATACATGTTATAGTCAGGGAGAGATTTAGAATCATCGGTTAAACTTGTATTAGACTTTCAGTGTATATCTCAGTATAGGTTTGCCATGTAAAGTAAAGCAATATGAACAGTGCATGGTAACGTTAACTCTTCTCTTTAAACGCATCTGCCGTGATTGTCAGGCTACCAAAAGGTATATGCAAATGTGACTCCCTAAATTTGAACACTACATCCCCTCCCTATCCCACTCAGAAATTCACCTCAATCATGTCCGAATCGGGTCTCCGAATCGTCTAGGTATCAGAAACATATCCTGCTGACTCGACATTATGATGCTGACAACATCATAATTGGGCAATTAATCAGGCAGAGATTTAAAATGTCGGAGGAACATGTTTAAATCGGTATACTCTCAATCATCTATGCCCGAGTCGCCTAGACTGCTAGATATCATAAATATCTCCACTCGACTCTATGATGCTGATTGGGCTCGGGTTGGGCAATTGGGACGTATATATGAAAGACGCCCGCCAACCCACCTTTAAAATCTAAAACCCCGATAATCATGGCCCATTTTGGGGCAACACAAATTGAAATCTTCAAAAAATTCCGGCGAGTTCGCCCCGCCCCCTGGACCCGACCGCAGCTGTGTCTTCAAAACTCTTCCGGCGAGTTGCCCCCTGGACCCTACCACAGCTGCGCCAATGAATTGTATGCTGGTGTTCTGCTTTCTGCTTAAGTCTGTTATTTTGTCTGTTTGTACTATTAACTTATATAGCAAACATTGATTTTATAAATCGTCTGGTAGCATGGAATTTCAATAATCAAAGATGCTAAAATGTTATGAAACAATCTGTAATTACAAATTAACATAATTGCTTCTAAAAATAGCAATTTTTTTTTTTTTTCTTGTCAAAAATACATGTTTCATCGTTTTTTATTCATGACTCGATAATTTCTTTTTCACGTGCACTAATTTGGGCCATCCTGAATTGCAGTTATATAGGTCTGTATTTTGACACACAGACGCATTGATGGTTCTGCACCCAAGCTATACAATCTCTCTGAAAGAATTCAGCGGCTCCCAATTTAAAACTTAAATAAATTCTGGAGATTTACAAAATTGTATATTCAAAACGAAATGAACCAGATTTAACTATCAAGCCACCTCAAAATCCTCAGTTTATTTCCACTTTAGGCGTTTTTGGCAACATAAAGATGGGATTATCAGTCCAGTTCATGCTCCTGATTGGAAGATCTCCCAATTGGGAGATTTCTTGTCATTATAACCCACAATGCATCTTTCCAAATGCAAATCTCTGTAAAGAAATACATAACGGTAAATAGGTTTAAGTCAAAATTGCTACGAAATTTTCAAATCTTAATGGTGCAACAGAACAATTTAATTATTTTCACCAGCGCAAATTTAAGTTTCACCAAGAAATTTTAACGTAATCTTTCAAAATCATTTTCAATATTTTTTAAAGATCAGATTTTAACATTCTAATAACCAAAAAAGGTCAAAATTTTCAGAAATAATAATTCCAATATCATTTCCAAGGTATAGTTTTAGAATTACAGAATTTGACAAGTAAAAAGATATTAAAGGCTGAACTTATTAGCAACAATTTAAATTATGGTCACTGCGCATGTCTCGATCTCCCAATCGGGAGATCTCCCGATCGGGAGCGTGGACTGGACTGATTATGAAGTTGTACAGATTGGGTACTTAAATTTCTAATGTGATGCAACATTATTTTGGTCATGTATTATTTTCTGTTTTGCAGAAGCAAATTAATGTCCATAGTATTATTATCTACGACATGTGTACCTAAGGCCAGTTATCGCCTCTATAACGCGGAGGTAAATATATTTCAATTCCTGTGTTTTGATTGGTCGAAACACAATGGTTAAATGTGCGCTTAAATTGATAAGCCATTAATAATCGATTTGGAATCAAATGTATGCCGCCACATTTTATTCACGATAGATCGCCTTTAGAAGTTGAATAAGGACGTGCATTGTTGTAATAAAAACATTCGAAATTAATCAAAAACCATTAAAATAGCCAAGATTTTCAACAAAGTTGGTTTAAACATCGACTATTTACAGATTTATAGTATATTTAAATCTCAGGCAGCAATTTGTACATGTTGTATATTTGCTTCGTATTTTTGTTACACCTTTGTTCTCTATCGTGATTGTTTGAAGTGGTGAGGCAAATTCTGACCAAAGTTTGAGAAAAATGTCCGACTTTTTATTTATGTTAATATATTGTTTGTTGATTTTCTGTCACAGTTAAGAAAGCAGATGGCTCTTACATTTTCAACACCCGTCAATATCTAGCTTTTTCAATGATTGAATTCAGACACTAATTTCAAAGAATTATGGATATATTTTGCGTAAGCCATTTTCATGTATAACAGTTTTTCCATATTATGAAAAAGTATTTAACTTTAATCGGGCAAAACTCGAGGGCTATGCGGGCATAACTCGAGAACTGTGCGGGCATAACTCGAGAACTATAGTGCCACCTTTCAGTCTTTGGGCCTAACATTTAGACACTATTCTATACATTTTTTTGTATCTATCTCTGTTAAGCAAAGTTGCCACATACCCATGTATAGGTAGCTAAAGAAGGGTTCCTCTCATTTATCCAACGTGATTTTTGTTCTTTATATATTATAGTTGTACTCGTACTCGTACCCGTACTCGTGTTCTTGTACTCGCGCGTACTCGTACTCAGGAAATGAAAATGTAAAGTACTCGTACTCATACTCATGGCTTTGGGACTCGTCCCCGTACTCAGGTCCTTGTACTCGCACTCTTACTCAGGAAAATGTACTCGACTATAAGTCTGGTATAACCCTTATAAGGATTATCTAAGTGGATTTTAACATTATAATTTATATTTGTCTTCTTAATATCACTGATATTTTCCGCTTTGCACATGAACCCCAATTTTGCTCGTTTGCTTTCAATTTTCAGGGAGAACTTCAGTGCCTGTTAAGAAATGGTTACCTAGATTTTAACAACAGAATTTAGAATTGTCTTTTTTTTCATGAATTAAATTTTTGAACTTTTTGTTGATTTTCAGCCATTTTGTGGCAATAAAAACAAAACAATTCAGAGTTTCCGAGGGCTTCGCCTCTGGGTCATTGTTAAGGTTTCGCCCTTGGACGTCGCCAGGGGACCTTAAGCGGGTACCTGCTGTTTCGTAGTTCCGTGTTTGGTACTTGACTGTGCTTCCAAGCCAAAATGTCTGGCAATACCGCTAGTTGTGAGGGGGAGAGGGAGGAGGTGGAGGGGGAGGGGAGGGGTCTGTTCCAAATTGTTCTATACTGTGTGGTTGTACACACACGTATATCGTTTTTTATATCGCAGATTTTCGTCGGAAAAATTTGTCTTTACAGCCTCCTTGCGCTCGAAGTCTAGTTAAACCACTGAGTGTAGGGGGTCTCGACGGCTAATTACCCTAGGTATATTCGAGGGCGACTGGGATGCTTTAGGGCCGCGTTATCAAGTGACTGGAGAGGGCTCGGGGAATAGGAATGATAAAGTGTCATAATTAAAATGATAAGGGGATTGTTACATCTAAGTTTAAGTAACACACATCTGAACAAAGGTTTAGTTAAAATGTGTTTATTCGACTATTCCCTGTGAGTGTGAGAGGGACCAGGGGCATAGTCTTAGGGGTGTGGGGCTTTAAGAGGTGCAGTGGCTCACTTGTTAAGGAGTCATGCGTGCTCGTATTCCAATGGTACCGGGTTTGATTCCCGTCGTGAGCACTGCATTGTGTCCTTGAGCAAGGCACTTTATTCTACTTGCTTCAGTCCACCCAGCTGTGACAAATGAGTACCAGTTCTGCTAAGGAGTTAGTCTGCGATGGACTGGCGTCCCGTCCAGAGGAAGTCATGTACTCTCATTCGATTGTGCCGTGGAAACCGGGGATAAGTACCGGCCCTTATGAACCTAATATGTCTCGGATAGATTTAGCTTTTAGCTATAATATTTTTGGTCGGGCAAAAAACATGGTTGTGAAGGCAAAACGGTACGAAAATTGATATTGTAATACTTTTGTATTGTTTCTTCGCAAAAAGACAAAATATTTGTGAAAATGTTTTGGAAAATATCATAATTATTAATGTTATTTTTATGGCCATAAAAGGCGGGATGGATCTTGGAGGGGGGGGGCACCGATAATTGTCTGGCAGAGCTGAGGCATGTCGGCTCTACTATCTAAATTATACATATTTTTTTAAGAATTGCCTTCTCAGTTAGATATAAAAATCATGTCCTTATGCTGACAACTTCAAACTCGGGCAATGAGCACGATCTTAGTTGGTCAGATAATTAGATACAATGTCGGAATGTGTTGTTCAAATCAGAGATATATCTTAATTATGCCCATCTCGGCTTTATAATAACCATCCCCTCCCGCGACTCGGCATGATGCTGACAACATCATACTTCGGCATTGACCTTAGTCGGGCACATATACAAAATGTCATACTGTCATGACCAAAGAGGCGGGGCTGGGGCGGCCGCCTCCTGTCGGACATCGATCTAAGTCGGGCAGGGAATCATGTCTGACCAGGCTAGAAATAGGGGTCATGTCCTCTTCTCTCGGTATGTTGACTACTTGTTTCTTGGGCACCGATCTTAGTCGGGCAGAGACAGTCGGAAGCACTGTTTTAATTAGAGATATTATTTCTTAATTAAGTAAACTTTCCGTTATCGAATACTTTACAGAAATGTTCATACTATGGCTATGAAATATAAGTTAGTTCGTAAACGGATAGCAAATCTACAAATGGAGTTTATGAACTTTCCGTTATCTGGTTATCGGATATATCACGGAAATGTTCATACCATGTTTATGAAATATACGTTACAATGGAAACGCAGCTTAAATTTCTTTTGCATGTTTCCAGATTATACGCTCGCCGAAATTCCGCTTAAATATGCTGCCCATGTTTAAGAAATTTACGTTATCCTCAAACATGGTGTATATTTAAGAGAAGATTTTTACGATGTTTCTGCCAACGGAAATGTAAGGGATATTTCTTAGCATAACGTAAACGCATCGTAAAACAACTTACCATGTTTACAATCTTTCTGGTTACGGATACGCATCATAAACACGAAACTTTCGTAAACTTGATATTTAAGATGTAACCGTTCTCCAGAAACTTCAAGTAAACATGCATCAATGATTCAGGTACCAGAAACAGCTATTTTGGTGCTCTGAGTTTTGCCAATTTTTTGGTTCAATTTTTGGGTAATATTTTCCCAATTTTACATAATCGGACATCCTCTCAGAGCCCCCATCCTTCTCCCCGCCCTCCCCCACGCCTCTCACTCAGCTTTGCTAAAAGTATGTTCTTTTTAAATTTTCGTTAAAGTTGATTGAGAGTATCATCAATAAATCAGGGATATGTTTTACATATTCCTGGTATCATGTAGTAAAGACAACAATTGCTGCGCACCTTTAAAGAATTGTGACAGACAAGAACGAATGGGTTGACTGGTTGATTCCAAGATTTCCCAGCCATATGCATCTGTATATCAGGAATAATATATTGTTGTCTGATTTCAAAGAGCTATAAAATGTTACATTTTAAAGGATTTGTATTAAAATTTTGTATTTTCGTTGTTTTTTATAATTGCCGCTTTAACTGTCAGACTGTTGAAGGCATTTAAGCTCATGTTGTGCGTACACAAACATAAACAGATACACCTTTTCCACAGATCTTGAAGAAAACCATTAAACACATGGAATCAAGGATGGCGTTGATACACTTTATTCTTCATGATCTTACAAAATACGAAAACTTCTCATTCAGTCATAATTATCAAACAGCAGGACCAGTTCAGTCGTCAAGCATCTCCCAAGGAAGAGGACAAAAAATGGGAAACAACTTTTCAAAAATATTTTAATTTGCGCGAAGGAGTTAAATTTTTATCAGATAAGTGCCATAGAATTGAGAGACTTAAAGAAAAGGTATAAAAAAGGTGTAAAGTGATAAAAGATTTAATAATAATAATTTAAAGAAAAAACCGTCGCCGCGCTGAAGGCGTCACTTTCGGTTTTTAATTTTCTCTATGTCTTATTGACCGCAAGAAATCTGCGATGTTATCAGGGGTGTGTCTAGCTTTTTGAGCCAAAAAATAAACTGGGGGCCAATTTCAGATTAGGTAGGACAGAGGCATAGGAAGTTAGTCCCCTTCCCCAGAAAGGCTTTATAGGAAATTAGTCCCCTCCCCCGAAAAGAGTTTATAATTCCCGGTTGCATGCATGTTTTATTTTGATGACAATTTGTGAACTTATTTGAAGGAAAATGCATAAAAATGTTGGAAAATTTGTTCGATGTTGGCAACAGATCCTGAAAAATTCTCGAAATTAACAGTGCTCTTCAGGAAAGTTAAGTATTTCCCGAAAATATGAAGATTTCTCAAAAATTGACGAAGGTTTTTTTAAATTCTCGAAAATTTCCCAATTAGCGCGGGCGAGAAGGTTGAGGCCTATTTTAATACCGGTATTGTGATGCTTTGAAAAATTGCAGGGTGGGGACCATGCGCGCATGGCCCTGGTATTATAAGAACTTCACCTCCCATCTAAACGTGTTAAGATTTTTGGTTCTATGTTGTAGATTGTGGTCCAAACTTGAAGGTTTGGTCCAAAATTGAAGATTTTGTTTGATAAAAACCGGAAGATCCAAAAGTGGGTCATTATTGAAGATTTCGGGGCCAAAATGAAAGATGTTTGGTCCAAAATGGAGGATTTTTGGTGCAAACTGTAAAAGTTTTGTCCAAAATTACTGATAACTCAGTCAATGCGATTACAAAAATGCCATCTTCTGTTTTCTACTCATGGTTCATTTGATATTTGGCTTTGACCAAAAAATTAGGTGAGGGGAGGGCTATGATATTTTTAAGGGCTAAGCCCTCAATAACCCCTGATCAAAACATTGGGGATATGATACTTTTAGGGCTAAGCCCTTAATAGCCCCCCCCCTCTCCGCCACGCCACTGGATGTTATCGATCTCACATCCGTCAGACCAAACATAGGGCCCTATAATGTCAGTCCGGGAGTATGCCTATTAATAGGAACATTTACTACACACCAGAATATTGAAATCATGCAGTCATATTGTACAGATGTTGCAATAAAATGTCAGAGTTTCTAATTCATGTACTTGAAATATTAAAAATCATTGCATTGGAAAACATTTGAATTTTCAAAATGGCTGTTTCGCTCCTAAAAGCCTAGTTCCATTGTCTTTTATTTCTAATATTTCGAAAACGGCGTGGTGAACATATCAAATGGGAGTGGGAAAGTTTTAGCCATGACAGTAATGAAAGTATTTTCATGAATATTAAGTTTCCCCTGCAAAAGAAATTTTTCCCCAGACCTATTTCAAATATGAAACATGTAACATTGCATAAGGCTTTAACGTTAGGATAGCAAAGGATCATGGGAAATATCACAAAATGGCGGCTTCCCTGTAGCAAAATGTTTTCATTTTTAGGAACATTTATGTTCCCATAAATAGGCATGCTCCCGGACTGAATGTGTTATCGATAGCTACACTGATTTCTAGCAAATCAATAAGGACAATTGAAGACCGGAAGTGACGTTGCCAGCACGACAGCGTTCCCTTCTGAATGTATTTATGAGACGATACATTTCTCTTAAGGGATTTATTACAGCCTCACATTCCTCAAAAGTCAGCTGCTCATATTTACTTAAATAGAATTAATTTTATTGAAATATATTAACTGATTTGACCATGCTATGTCGGGAAAGTCCTAATACAGATGGCCGTACCATAGCAGCATAGTGAGGCAACTGTTATTGACTACATAAAGATTTGTATCTTTTCAATAATGAAATACATTGCGAGTTCAGAAATTGTGTGCGTGACATCACTCTTCTACAGCATGTCATTTTTAAACATACGTATGGTATTTTTAAACATACCTGTGGCATATATAAACATAAGCTATGGAACATATACTTATGGCATCTTTAAACATACGTATGACATTATGACATGCATAAACATATACTATAGGGTATTTTTAAACATATTTATGGTATTTTTAAACATATTTATGGTATCTTTAAACATACGTGTGTCATACATAAACATACTCATGGCATCTTTGAGCGTACTTGTGGCGTCTTTAACATCCAATGAACAGAGCAATATATGACAGTGGTTCCTATGCATGCCTTTTGGATATTGTCCTACCACTGACTGACTGAACTCATCCTTTAAGCAAACGTGTTTACCCATTCGTATAATCAGCATTAATTTGTTGAAAAATACAAAAAGTGTGCAATGTAACGGTTAAAAGTGTGTAATATAATGGTTCAAAGTGTGTATGGTTGAAAGTGTGTAATGTAATGGTTGAAAGTGTGTAATGTAATGGTTGAAAGTGTGTAATGTAATGGTTGAAAGTGTGTAATGTAATGGTTGAATGGATGTGCAAAATAAAGATTGCGATATAGAATGATAAATCAATTTCCTGTTGATCATGTTAATGTGAAACTATTTTACAAAATGATTACGCATGCATGATTGCGAGTACAAGGAATACATAATTATGATCGAAAGCTAAGTTTCAGGAAGTGTCCTTGGGGAGAGGGGAGAGGGGAGAAAGGGGAAATAGGGGGAGGGAAATTGGGGAGGGGAAAGAAATATGCGTGAGGAATGCCAGATTGCCAGACATTATTTAATCATTTAACGAAACATGATTTACTCCTCATAGTTAATATGTACCCGATGATTCTATTTCGTATGTGCATCATGAAAGTTATGCGTGACTTCAAAAATCTGTAGAAACATGACAAGAACTGCAAGAAATAACACAAATTGTAAGGCACTTTGCTGACTTTTGAAGCATCCGTGTTTCCTTCCTTCGAAATTCACTGGACTGTTGGAAGACAAAATATCTGAACATTAGCAATAAATTAGCTGAGAATAACTGAACATTAACAATAGATTAGCTCAGAATAACTAAAAATTAGCAAAAAATTAGCTCAGAATATTAGGTTGTGCGAGCTGAAATGTTTCTACCTCCCCTTTCGTTCCCTGATAAGTGCCGCCCTTACAAAACATGATATGTGTATGGGACAGTGCTAAACAAGGCCTGCAAGGGACAGAGCAATATCCATTATGTAGAAAAGTTAAGAAGAGGACCGTAATTCTCCTTCACCCCTTACAAGAAGACCGTAATTTCCCTTCACCCCCTACAAGAGGGCCGTAATTCTCCTTCACCCTCGGGAAGGGGGAGAAACAAGAAGAGGGTGACCCCTCGCAAAACACAATTTAGGGGCCCGAGCAATTGTAAAAACATTAACACCATGCGGCCGTAATGCAGTGGCGCAACTAGAGTTCGTGGGGAATTTGACGCTCGGGCCGCATAACAAACATATCGCAGCCTAAGTGGCATTGATCGGGGACCCTCAAATCTCGACTTTTGCTCTGGGCTCGTGAAGTTTACCTATCCCTTCCCACCCTATTATTGTACCCTAACGCCAATTTCCATGTCATCGGACCCCCCGGCCTCAACCCATGTACCCTTGGTTTGGGATGTGTTCTGAAAAATATCACATTAAATCATGTAACAACGAAAGAGATATATTAAACAAACTTTGACCCTTTTTGCCTTTCTTGCTTCACCCTCCAATTCCGCCACCATTTTATCTTGTCAAAGCTTATTTCTTGACGATGTTGTGTTCCGGCCCAACAGGAAAATTGGTGATATTTTCGTTTCCGTCCTTTGTTATGACCAAGATGTCATGCTCTCGATAGCCTCCTGATCCAGCCGTTCCTTCTGGGATGGCGATCATGGGCTCCATGGAAATCACCATGTTAGGTTGAATGACAGTTTCAATGTCCTCACGTAATTCAAGACCTTCAAGAAAGTAGAGGTAAAGTCAAAAGATATACCACTTTTATCGACACCCTGGATTTTCTTTTTAATCGGCTGTTGAAGGAAGTTTTTTTATTTTTAAGTAGAATAGTCTTTAAAGTGTTGTGCAGATTCACATACTTTGTGCAGATTCACATAGCTTGTGCAGATTCACATAGTTTGTGCAGATTCACATAGTTTGTGCAGATTTACATAGTTTGCGCCAAATAAAAGTTGAGATCGCTCAAGATCTTTACCAAGAAGTAAATATTCATCAAATAGCTGGAGAGAGCCCATAGATGCTAAGGTAGAGGGAAGAGAGGCACCCTCAGAGGCTCGGAGTAAGGGGTCATTGTGCTATGGCATAATGGGCAGTCCAAGGCTGGTAGCACACCCGTAAGCTGTTAGGTCTCATAGCGTTTTTAATTTTTTAACATAATAACATTGAAGGGGGCAATGCCTCCTATTCCTTTTAATTGCCCCAGTTGTCAGGTTGTGAGTTTTTCATTTTTATCAACACTATCTGTCTATAGGGTTATATTACTATGAAACGAATAGAGATAATATTCGGGAAATTTTCTTCAATTTTCGGAAAAGTTTCTTATGTTGCCATCTCCCAACAGCCCAAAAGAATTTCCAATAATTTTACGAAATTTTCTTCCTACCACAACGCCATCGTAAGCGGATTTGACCCATCAACCCAATAATTGGCAGACCTGTAATAAAAATTGATGCCGTATTTTCGCCTTTCGTCCTTGCAAATAAGAAAATGAATAAAACTGCTCCCCGGCCTGGCGCTTTTATTCCTACATGCGTACCGTGATCGGCCATGTTGTCAAGTTTAATCAAAAGATATATGTGAAACGTACGCAAAAACGTTTTGCACTAATTCTTTGCAAGACCCAGAAAAATTCAAAGTTACAATCGGAAATAAAGGTTCACTGCTAAATTGAGTTTCTATCAAGTTGAACGTTCAAGTTGTTCCTAATCGGAAAATCTAATACCCTTCAAAAAAAGAAAAAAAAATCTTTTTCAGGAAATTTTCCTTATTTCCGGGTAATTTTCTTCTATTTTCAGAACAATTTGTTCCATTTTTGGGAAAGTTTTTCTAATTATCGGAAAATTTTGCTCATTTTCGGGAATGTTTTGGCCAAATTTGCAAAAATTGTCATTTCCGGACAATTTTCTTTAATTTTTGGAACAAGTTTTTTCTTTTTTTAGGAAATTTCTTTCTCATTATCAAGAAAATTTGCCAAATTGTCTTCCTTTTAAGGTAAATTTCTTCATTTACGGGCAACGTTCTTCGATTTTTGGAACATTTTCTTTCATTTTTAGGAAATGTCTTTCTTATTATCAAGAAAATTTGTCAAATTTTGACAAGTTTTCTTCAGTTTTGGAAAAGTTTCCTCAACGTTTGGGAATTTTTGCCAATTTTGTTTTCCCAAAATTCCCAACCGAACAAGGAGCAAGCAGCCGGGAAGGTGAAATCCTCTCGCGGCGGTCACAAAGGGGAAAAGGAGGGGGAAGGGGGCATCAAATTTAAAGGAATCTTCAGAGCTTCATCAATTGAAATGTCGAAAATGCATTTCTCGTGTACAACTGTATTGAAATTATTGTATAATTTTAAGCCATTTTGGGGCATCGAAACCACACAATTTTTAGATCTGAGCATCCGTGGCTTCGCCCCACAGCACCATGGACTCTTACCGTGGCTTCGCCCCATAGTCCTTTACCATGGCTTCACCCTTGATTGATTATGATTTTAAAAAAAATCTTTTCATCAATTGACAGTTCAAAATGCATGTGTCCACATGTAAATTTGATTGATTTTTTTTTTTTTTTTTTAAAGCCCTTGGGGCATCAAATTCACAGAATCTTCAAAACGTCCGGGGCTTCGCCCCTGAACCTCTATCAGGGCTTCGCCCCTGAATGATTTTAACTCTTTTTTTTTTTTTTAAATCTTCTGTTCATTAATTGAACTGAATAAAATGCATGTTTTTCAGTGTAAACTTCATTGAAATTGTTATATAATTTTAAGCCATTTTGGGGCATCGAAATCACAGAAATTTCAAAGCTTTCAGGAGCTTCGCCCCCTGGACCCCACAAGGGCCCTTAAGCGGTCCACTGGACACCACGCCGTCACATGCACGGCACATCATGTCACCAAAGACGATATTTTGTCGGCAAAAATCCCGGTTACACCCCTTCATTCAAAACACTTAGCTTTATTGGCCCACCAGTGAAAATTCTTTTAAAAGAAGCGCGTCTGCCTGTCTCACCATACCCACTCCCCCCAAATGGGTTTAAGTGAGATAAATTTAGACCCAAAAAAGGGTTAAAATGCACCAGATTCCGGGGGCTACGCCCACTCGACCCCCTACCGAGTGCCAAGGCTTCGCTTCTCGCTCGGATAACGCGCTATAATAAAACTTTTAGCAAATGCTAATTTCGCCCCCCATATCAAATACCTTCCGACGGCACTGTACCACCCCAGCCCCCCCCCCCCTGTCAATTTGTTTTATTATCTTCATTGAACTGTCGAAAATGCATGCAAACTCCCTCCTCCCACCTCTTCCCCCACCGTTTAGAAATGATAATTTTTGAATATAAGAGGCTCGTGTACATTTTTATAGAATTGTTGGAGCAAAAAATTGCTTCAATTTTCGGTAATTTTCCTTCAATTTTCGAGAAAATTCCTTCCTTTTCGGAAAATTCGTCCTCAATTTTTGGAAAAGTTTCTGATGTTGGTAATCTCCCCCTCTCGATATTACAAATAGTTTGGGGATATAAGAGGCTCGTAGTATGGTCTGTTGGATTTATAATCAAATCTGGCCCGCAATATGAACTATATTCCTACGCTGCTGTATATAACATAATATAACATTACAAGATGATGGGCTAAGAAGGGTTAGTCACCCATAAAAAGCCCAAACTAACACCACCACACCACAAAAAAAAAAAAACACACACACACACAAATCAATAAATCAAAGACGTCCAGAGTCAGTAAAGAACTTATGAATGTCGACTTTGAAATTGTGAACAAAATTGGAGCTAACCATCTGTTGCGGCATTGTGTAATATAATAGCGCCATCCTTTTTACAGTCGAAAATCTCAAAGAATGATTAAGTCTGGATAAATAATGCTCTTAAGAAAGTAACAAGTTTTGCTTAATTTGAGAGAGTCGTGGTGGTCAAATAGTCGTGAGTTGTAATCCTATTCATAATGATTATCTTTCATCAATTTAGATTTACATTTGTCAGTATTATGGTGTTTTATCAACAATTTAATGTCATCGTTGATATTCGAGTCGTATTAACGTTATATGGGAATTGCAGTACAATGACCCGTAGGTAACTGACCCCTTTACGATCTATAATTCCTTGAATTTATGACAAATTCACCTTTCTAATCATCGTTAAATTGTATATGATATTCATATTTCATGTTAAGCTGTTCATTTGGAACACGAGTTGTAATGGGGTGGTGAATTGGGTTCCGTTTGTGCGAATATTATGCAAGGTCATGAACGAGTGGTTGATGGCTCGTGACTCGTTATGATTAGGTCCAGCCACGGCGTGAATTGGTGGCGCTATACAGAAAATGTGTATTTTGGTCTTCCCCGGCTAAAATTAGACTCGTATGAGGGCGAAATTGCAGAATGTATTACGATGTTAGTAGCTTTGCGATTGGGATGAGGGAGACGTTTCAGAATATTTCATTATTATTGTAGAGGGTAGCATTCATTTTAGATCAATGTTAATATTAATTTAGCATGCGTTACAGACAAGTATTTAAGAAGTGTAATCTTGTTTATATCTTCACAGTGAACCGTGTTGCACAGAACAGAAAATAAAGAAACAAAGAAATGCAATAAGCTGTGTAAACGAGTTTTACTTTAAGACCCTCTGTAGTCAAAGAATCTACACCATCCACTCAGGCAAACCATTCCACTCATTCACAACTCTTTGCGAAAAGCTAAAATGCTGAATATCAATGCGTGGGAACTCTTTGGTTAACTTCAAACTATAACCACGTGTCACATGAGGATTAGTTGAAACATGCAAGAAATAGCAGAAAGTCAAAGAAACACTACCCGATAAGAATTCAAAAACCTGAATCATATCGCCACGTACTCGTCTCAACTCAGCGTGGTCAAAACATGTCAAACCAAGAATTCGCAACCAAGATTAATTGAGATTCCTTACTTCGGAATAGGTCTAGTTGCTTTTTTCTGAAGCTGCTCCAAATTGAATTTAGAAATAGACCAAAATTGTAAAATGTAATCTATATTCATAATTTCCATATAGACATTGAAAGGTAACGTTGTGGATCTCAAAGCACTTTATTCAACTACTTTTTCTATATACCTGCCCACCCTTAAATTCCCCAATTATAATTTGCAAAAACTCTTTAAAATTAGTGTGTGAGCCACCCCAAATTTTACATGTAGAATCTTTGAAATTGGGCCCAGGGCCAAACTAACAATGAGGACCCAGGCCCTTGTCGTAGACTGACGTGCACTCACTCGTCTTCTTTTCAAAGTTCAACAAGTGCCCCTTTACTGGGATAAAACCTTTATTTTCTTTCAAATATTAAGGACACTGGCAACTTAGCAGGGGCGGATCCAGAGGAAGAATGGGGGGGGGGGGGCGGGGTGCGGGGCATGGCCCCTGAGATTTTTCCGATGGTACTTTTTTACAATGAGATAATTTTTAGTCACGGTTTATGTAAATTTTGTTCAATTTTCAGGAAATTTCATTCAATGTTTGAGTAATCTCTTTCAATCTTTGGGAAATTTCCTTAAAATCGTGCAATATTCTTAAATTTTCGTTAACTTGTTTTTATTTGGGGAATATTTTTTCTTCTTCAATTTTCGGTCAATTGTCGGGAAATATCCATCAATGTTACGGGGAAATTTCTTTCAATTTAAGGGAATTTTTCTTCAATTTACGATCAATTAAAAAAAGTATTCCTCCAAGGTTTGGGGAATATCCTTCAATTTTGGGCAATTTCCTTCATTCTCGCGCAATATTCTTCACTTTTCAGAAAATTTATTTCATTTTGGGGCAAATTTTTTGGGAAATTTCCTTCAATGCTAGGGGAAAAGCTTTCAATTTTGGGCAATTCCATTCATTCTTGTGCAATTTCTTCAATCTGGGGGCAATTTTTCTTGGTAAATTTTCATCAATTATGGGGAGATGTTGCCAAATCTTATCAAAATATTCAATGATTTGACCAAATTTTCCTTCAATTTTGTTAATAATTTCCCAGTCGAAAGGAAAACATGCAATAGGGAAGGTGAAATCCTTTCAGGGAGTACCTTCAAGTTTCTCTCTGCTCCCGCTTATTAGTCTAAGACTGCACCCTTGTCCCAAAATGTACCATTAAACATGACAAAATTGCTCATAAAACACGTTATCACATCATCCTTTGTTTGGTTTAACTTGCTCCTTCCCCCCCCCCTCCCCTTTCTTTCCCCCGACATTTTCTCATGACTCGCCCCAGCTGGAAAGTCGCTTTATTATAACTGATCTTTTTATTGACAAAATGAAGAAAGTAGCACAAACATTGAGACATTTGCTATGTGCAAGCAACCCAAATCTTAATAGTGGGGCATCTTTAACAGTTTAATTTGGGGTCCGAAGACAATTTTATAATTGGGGCCCTAGCGGCTGACTAACTGCATGGTTGTGGGGTATCTTGTGTAATACATTCTGATAAACCAAGTTCAATTGATTTTATACAGCTGAGGAAATATTGCAAATAGCCCTGAACCATTCTAAAAAACCCTCATGTCTTTAATTGTTTGGGACATTTAATATTCCGAATGATAATCAGTACAATTAACTAAACATGGTCTGAATGTTTCCGATTTCAAGAATTTTTACAGATCTTGGTATAAACATTCCCTATTTTCCCAACTGTGGTCCTATATATATATCTTGATATAATCAAGGACAGTTCGGGAGCAACCCGAAAAACTGGGTACTTTGAAGAAGAAGAAACCAAAAATTGGGTACTTGTATGTATTACGTCATCGCATGAGCCTACACATTTGACTAGCTCACACTAAATATATGGGGTTTCACATTTTCCAATCCGGATTGTCCAAAATTGCACTGGATATCCTGAAATTTTGGAGACGGATAGTAAATATATTTGAAACTATTTGCTGCTGCTTTTTAAAATTCATCGTCGCCTTTTTGAGAAAACAAAACAGACTGCCCATAATCTGTTTTGTAGATATTCTCAAAAAGGCGACCGTTAATATAAAAAAGCAGCGGCAAAAAGTTTTGAATATCTATTTACAATCCGTCTCCAAAATTTCAAGTTATCCAATGAAATTTTGGACAATTCGGAGTGGAATATGAAAACCCCATACGTTGAGTGTGGCCTAGTCAAACGTGTAGGCTCATGCAATGACGTAATACATAAAAGTACCCAATTTTTTGGGCATTTCAAAGTACCCAGTTATCGGGTTGCTCCCGGACTGAAAGATGTTTTAACATCCTTGATATAATTGACAAATTGTCGTACTTGCAAATAAAAAGACGGGTTAAGTTATTTTCGGGCTGATATACAGATATTATAAGTTAGAGATTTTCAGATGGTGGAGTGGTGGGGGTGGGGGGAGGTGGGATTGGTTTTAATTGCTCCTAAAGCTATAACGCTGACAAATATGCTTTCAAAATACTTCATTCGGAAGTGCCTCTCAAGTCCTGTGCCCCCTCTCCTCCACCCCTACTTTCAAACATCTTCCGCCGCCTCTGCATTCATCCACATTGAACGACATCTGCCACGTTTGGGACAAATAACCTAACTTATATCCAGATCACTTTGCTAGAGTGAAGAATCCCTAGCATCATCAACAATCCTGTACAGCTTAGTGTCATCAGCAATCCTGGAGCCAAAGGAAACATCAACATCATTAATGAAGATTAAAGAAAAGAAGCAGACCCAACACAGAACCCTGAGGAACACCACCATTAACAAAAACTCTTTGTGACCTGTAAACTAACCAGGAATTTATCCAATTCGCACACTTATATATTAGTATATGTTTAAACTCCCCCCTCCCCCCCCCCCACCACCACCTATAGTGCAAATATATAAGAGGGGAAAAGAGGCTCGTATACATTTTTATAGGTTTGTTGGAAAACAAATTTCCTTTAATTTTTGAGATATTTTTATCAATTTCGGAAAATGTTCTTCCATCCCCTTCACCATATTACAAATAGTTTTTGGAGAAGTTCGTATACACATCTATATGTTTGTTTGAACAAAACTCAAATCTGCCCCACCCCGCCGCTATTTACATATACCGATATGTACGCTATATACATATACCGGTAAATGTGCTATATACCGTTATATACGAAAGTGCTTTTAAATGTACGAAAATGCAGTATTCAAATAATGCACAGACTTTATCAATTGTGTGGCTTTCTACATGTCCACCCCCTCCCCATAACTCCATATTTCTTTCGAAAAGGCTATGTTAAGTCTTATATTTCGGAGATACTCACCAGTTTCTCGTCCGTAATAATGGCAGAGTACACCAAAAGAATGCCCATATCCAAAGCTTCGATACTGAAGTAAATCGTGTTGTCGGTAAATTTCGTTTAATTCGTTTGCCACGTCACAACACTTCATTCCTGGTTTCAGCAGTTCGATACCATTTCGGTAAACCTCGCAGTTAATTTCCCACAATTCCATATGTCGATCACTTGGCACGTGATCCATAAAAAGCGTTCTTTCTAAAGCTGTGTAATAACTGAAACATGGAAAATCAAATGTAAACGGTCATCAACTGACCAATAACGCACTTTTCTACCTGATGTAATATATTTCGAGGGGTAGGATGGCAGAAGAATATTTTTCCAAATCGTGATTGCATATATTTGATCTACCTCTTTTCAATTTCACTGGAATATCATATATATTACTAAAACTGTTTTTTCTTCTATTTTCCGGCTCATTATCAAATAAGGTGTCGAAAATAAAATAAAATGAACGGAAATTAAGAATACAGCAGTCAATCAAGTTTGTAAGCTGTTATTTATCTAATTCCAAAATAAACTGGTTTAAATTGATCAATGTTTAAATAGAATATGTAGGCCTACACGATGCCGGTGTAGGCATGAAGACAACCAAATATTTATGTCTAAATATCATTACAGAATCCGCCCTTGAACACTACTCCATCCTGGTTTTCTGTGCCTGTGGCATTCTCAACATCATGAAAGATTACGTGACACTGACAAGCAGTAACTCAAAAATTTCGAGTTTCCTTATTACTCCACCTCGTATCATAACAAAATTTGTGGCGAAATGATTGCGTAATACATGGTTAACTCGTTGAGAGAATGTCCTTGAAACGGGATGAAAATGAGAGTGACAGTTTCATCCCGTCCGTGTTTCAAGGGGCGCTTTCTTCAAATGTTTGTCAGGCCGGCTATATGGCTGTGAACAGATGAACACCGCGGCACCTTTGATACATCGCTACCGGCAAATAAAATGGTGAACACCAGATCGAAATCTTTCTTAAGGATTGATAAAGAAAGTCTCACCCAGCAATCATTGGAAAGCAGTTGAGACTCAATATATCCCCTTTCTGTATCTTCCTAATGGTGACGGGGTTGTGGGCGCCCTCCGTATTGACACCTGCCTGAAACCATGACCATGCTGTAACGGAAAACCGAACAAACCAAATAAATTGTACAAACTCTTTCGATATAGGGTGACGTATGGAGGATGTCGACCAGGGTAGTAAATCTTCTCTGCATAGTGAGGACGGGGACTTTAGGTTCAAGTAAAAAACCTGTTTCCCCCCCCCCCCCTCTTCCCATGAAGTTCAATGTTTTATCAACATGCATATCCTTAAAACAATCATTTGTTGCGCTTTCTTATTTAAATCTTCACCTAAATTCGAGTGAAGGGGTTCCTTCGGGGGAAGGGGCTTCCTCCGGCGGAAGGGGATTCCTCTAGGGGAAGGGATTCCTCCGTTCCTCCGGGAAAGCGGATTCCTCCGGGGAAAGGGATTCCTCCGCGGGAGGGGATTCCTCCGGGGTGAGGGGATTCCTCCGGGGAAGGGGATTCCTCCGGCAAAGGGGATTCCTCCGGGGGAAGGGGATTCCTCGGGGGAAGAGGATTCCTCCGGGGGAAGGGGATACCTCCGGGGAAAGGGGATTCCTCCGGTGGAAGGGGATTCCTGCGGGGGAGGGGATTCCTCCAGGGGAAAGGGATTCCTCCGGGGAAGGGGCTTCTTTCGGGGGAAGGGGATTCCTCCGGGGGAAGGGGATTCCTCCAAGGAAAGGGGGCTCCTCCGGGAAAAGAGGATTCTTCCGGGGGAAGGGGATTCCTCCGGGGAAGGGGATTCTTCGGGAGGAATGGGATTTCTCCAGGGGGAGGGGATTCCTCCGGGGAGAGGGGATTCCTCCTGTTCCCAGGATTTATGGTTCTGACGGTAGCTCCCCATTATGATTATGTGGGCTCCAATTACGGTGCTTACAAATACAAACTTGATAGTGGCCTAATTCTCCGGGAGGAAGGGGTTTTCTCCGGTGGAAGGGGATTCCTTCGGGGGAAGGGGATTTCTCCGGGGGAAGGGGATTTCTTAGGAGGAAGGGGATTCCTCCGAGGAAAAGGGATTCCTCTGGAGGGAAGGGGATTCCTCTGGAGGGAAGGGGATTTCTCCAGGGGAAGGGGATTTCTTCAGGGAAGGGGATTCCTCCGGGGGAAGGGGATTCCTCCGTTAGAAGGGGATTCCTCCGGGAGAAGAAGATTCCTCCAGGGAATTCCTCGGGGGAAAGGGGATTTCTCCGGGGGAAGGGGATTCCTCCGGGGGAGGGAATTTCTCCTGTTCCCAGGATTTATGGTTCTGACGGTAGCTCCCCATTATGATTATGTGGGCTCCAATTACGGTGCTTACAAATACAAACTTGATAGTGGCCTAACTTTGAGTGATGTTCGGGAGATACAAAATATATTTTGCCCTTGTATAAGATTTTTGCAAGATGCAATATATCAGAAACATAGGGAATGTGAAAGGCCTGAGTTCAATAAAGCACCTACTGTCCATTAGGTCTGCATGAGGGAGCGATCGACCAATCTCCTTCACCATAGCTTGCGTTGAATGCAGTGCCACCTCGTACTCACTAACTCCGACATCAATGGCTTCCATACCCGCAGCACCACCCACATTACCTATCCTGGCGCCCTCCTTTATGTGTGCTATTTCCTCGTCCGATTTTATCATTCTCATTTGCATCGTCGGGCCACTAATATCCACCTTCGTCGCGTTCGGTAAAGCCTGGTTTAACTTTCCAATGTTCTCTCCCGTCATATGATCATTCTCAAAACCTATCTTTCCACTAAAGTTACCAAGTTTTTGTTCCACAGCGCGCCAGAAGTTGTCCCTGTGCCAATCCGTGTAAATGATATTACCGCCCGTTTGTGTCCGTTGCCACGGTCGGCCGGCGTCGATTTTCGCAGAAATGGACGTGACGTCATCCATTGTTACAACCAATCCATACGGGCGTCCGAATGACGTGTAAAGAAAGTCGGAATGATAATTGACATTATGGATTGACGTGAAAAGGACGCCATCAATTTGCTTTTCTTGCATGTAGACACGAAGATTTTTAATTCGTCTGTCCATTTCTGCCTGGGTGAAAGTCCCTCGAATCTAATCAGTAAAAGAATTAAAGATTGGTGGACAGTGAAGCATTGTTTTTTTAAATGGCGTGCAGTATATATGAATAGTGAACGTAATTATGTCAACGGCCTCATTGAGAATGATTATTATTAGATCGAAGACGCCATTGCAAGTAACCATTACTATTTCGATGGTCTAAAATGCCATGTACCATCATTATGTCGAAGGTGCCATTGCGAGTGACCATTCTTATTTGGAAGACGTCATTGCCAGTAACCATTATTATGTCGACGGCGCCATTGTGAGTAACAATTATTATGTCGAATACGTCATTGCGAGCGCTTGCGGGGGATCAGTGACGAGCATCAGATTTCGAGCATTTTATATGTACAAAAGCTTCATATATTGTGATGTTTCTGGGGCTGGAGGATAAATCTCACCACCCCGGTCTATGCAGTCCATCATTTTTAACTAGCATACAGGCTTCCAATCGGGAGAACTTTAGATCGGGGGAGAGGGGTAGTGTTGCCGAGAGGGGGAAGGGGTTCAGCCTGTTGCCCTGGCCCCCAATTGTACCAGAGTATATTTTTTGAGAACAAGAACAGTAAAATGACCAAAGAAAATGTATATGTAACCACATGGGGGGAAACCCATGCTTGACAATCTGACTGGCGAAAACGGTGTCAATCATTCAATTGGACTAAACTGCTAAACGTAGCCGAATGCCTTTTTGGCTCTTAATAATCCTTCGTCGATTTGTGAGGACCTTTATTTCCCCAAAAGTTAGTTACTGAGGAGCCTTGCGATACTCTCGGCGACTCTGTAGAGAAGCATACGCATAGATGTCTGTTTAAATTCTGTTTTTTTATGTTGTTGTTGTATCAAGCTGCGGTAATCAAGGGATATTTTTGAATATGGATCAATGTTTTAAATGAAATCGTTTCAAACCATTACTTTCCCTATTTATGTGCACTCCGTTGATTTAAGGTTATCTTTTTTGTCTCTTTATTTAATCCTCAACTTTTTTCCTTTTTAATTTACAAAAATAAGGAAAAGACTGATCATAATCTGATAAAGTACACAAAAACCAAGCCTGAAAATTTGAATAATAACGTTTCCCTCTTCTTCTTTTTTTTTTGCTTTTGCGAATTTTATCTTTTAAAAAAGTGCCCCAATTTTAGACAGGGGTTTGGTCAAGTGTAGTGTCCATCCCAGCAGCCCAGTGTCCTAACTTCATCATGGCGGTCAAAGTATACAAAATTCCTACATGGTGCCTATGGTCAAGTCTTCTTTTTTAAAGAACATTTATCCGTTTGTCCCTAACAGCCTATAGTAGACTATCAATTTCCTACAAACCTTTTCACCATTATGCATCGTGATTAACCGTGGAAGCTTGTCGTCTTCCGCCACGGTGCTAAATCTTGATGCAGAGGCCGAAAGTTGAGGCAAAATTGTCCATCTTGCCAATACATTCATGGACGTCAATTTGGAGAGCGCCATTTTGCTTGGAAGCTGGTAACAGTGATTGCAGAAAGCTGAAAGAGACAAATATGACGTGTATAGTTTGTTTTATTCCATTTGATGGGTCAGCTGGTCAGAATATAAATAGATAGCAGACTATGCCATGTTTCTGGTGTATTGTTCTTGCTTTCAGTCTCAGAGCAGTTAGTCCCCTGCCAACTTGGGACTTTATCCGACGCCGATGGACAGTCAATGGTCAAGATTACAACATGACAAAGAAGCTTAAGTCCCCTGCCAACATGGGGCCTAAGCCGACGTCGACGGACAGTCAGCTGACAATGTTTTTCCGTAACCTGGTGACAGAAAAGCCCTAAGCATGCAGAGATTCAGTCAATTACGAGATGAAAATTGGCGCATGGATATAAAACAGGTTTAATAGTCGTACCAAAGTGCGCGAGAATCAAGACAATAATTATGGCAATTTTGTTTTCATTTTAGTTGGTAATAAATTCAACAAGTTGCCAAGTTCGGGCACAAATTAAATTATAACAGACACTGTTTTGCTTTGCTATACTTGATCTTGACGGAGTAAGCGCGCCATACTATTCTCAACTCCGCACCCTATTAACCAATTACCCATCCCGGTTACAACTAAATTCCACAATCAATTAAATGATCACTAGATTGGTCGAAAGTTCATCGATCAGTAATCGATTTCAATCATTAACAGATTAAGGAACTAATGAATCATTAGAAAATTATGTAAAAGTTATGTGAACATTTTTGTTTTTGTAAATCACTACACAGAAACGAATTTATTTCGTCAACTTGGTGTGCTATGTATCTTGTGGAGTTTCTGCATGCAGGTGTCAAACCCTCGGCAGTTCGGGTGAACCCCTGAAAGGAGTCTTTCATGCTAATCCCTGCTTCCAGGGTTATACCATTGCGCAATTCAGCAACCAGCCGACAGTTAAAACATACGAATCGCACACACATCTCAGCTGCTTACTATCGGGGTCATCAATTTATTTTTCGTCATTACACCGAAGTTTTTTTTGTTGACAATTTTAAAAAAAGAACTTCAAGAGAGAAAGTGAGATAATTGTTTGACTTAATTGAGAATTCCTCCTATTGACAAGGGGAATGGGCGATTACAGCAGAGACGTAGCAGAGCTCAGAGGACGGGTGGTCAGGTGGTAAGACGAAAGTTTACATTTGTCCACTTATCTAGGCGATAAGACATGTGTTTAAAATCACACAAAGAACAATTGGAACAGAGCCCCAGCTGCGTCGCCGGAGATTTTGGTTTGGGGGCACAGAAGTCAAGTGCCAAATGCAGCAGTCTGTAACAGCGTGGGCCTACTTAAAGGCTCTCCAGCTGGGTCCAGGGGTGAAACCTTGGTAGGATCAGAATTTTTTAGATTCCCATATGGCTGAAAACCTTAGTTCGAAAATTTAATAAATGAAAAGAGAAGACAATTTTTAAATTATAATGTTAATATTTACTAAAGTGCTCAGGTATACGCATGTGGCTTACGCGGTCAGAAGAGATAATGCCCCTGAAAATTTGGGCAAATTTGTGGGGTGCATATGGGTGAGCTGGTACGATCCAGGGCCCGAGCGACGCTCTGAATTTTTTTTTTTTTTTTATGAGTTCAATTCGATTGATGAAAGGAAGAAAATTTGAATTGTTAAATTCTAACATTAAAATCAGCTAAAAATAAGCATTTGAGTACCTACAGGTAAAGAAGAAATTTCTTCTAAAAATTGAGAACATTAGGGCAAAATTTTATTGGATACTTTCAGGTCAAAAAGCTGTAAAACGTGTTGAAGAATCCATTTCTCCTTCATTTCTAATTACTTTTTTGACAAGATATGTATTCTTTGTTTATTTTTGAGCCGAATTTTGGGGCTCCTTGCATTTCATAACTTTTTACTACGTTTAAAAAAGTCCGCCTGACACTCGAAAATGTCCTCCCTACATTCACCATGGTCCACGCGGTCCAACAGTTTAAGCCTTAACTTAGGACGCCGGATAATTTCTTTGTTGTTTGCCAATATTGTTGCATTTTCTTTTATTTTTGTTATTATTATTCTCGCTATACAAACTGTTAAGCTACAGACGTAATGAGTTTGCCCGACAGAGGAGATATGGCAAAATAAATGCCACTCTATGTTCCACATGCTAATCCCACCCATACCCTAAAACATGGTATCCCACCCTATATGTCACAAATGGCATCCTACCATCACCCACATGGCATTACACTCTATGACACACATGACATCCCACTATATGTCCCACATTATGCCCCATATGGCATACCATTCCATGTCCCACATGAAGTCCCATCCGATGACCCACATATTATCACATCCTATTTCCCACATGGCATCCTACTCCAATGTCCCATATGACATGTCCCCAATCGGTGTCCCAAATGGTGTCCTAAATGGCATCTCACCCTATAAGGTTTATGTCCTACATAGTATCCTTCTTT
>JAIGNY010002203.1:262500-267500 GCA_020152595.1 Chiridota heheva
GGGCTCCCTTGGCCTAGTGTTAAGGTTCTCGAGGGCGTTGCTCCTTGTATATGGTGCCTTATATGACAGAGGTCGACCTCTTCTCCCAGTTGATCGATTGTGCTTTAAGGCGGAGAATCTGAAGTGTTTCCTCGAGGCAGAGGTTGCAAAGCCCACTGCCGCGTTTGTTGACATTGGAAGGTTTTAGAATCTCCCAGCGAATGTTGAAAGTTGCATTTTGTCTTTTGAGCCCCCAGATGTACTTTGATAATTCTGTCTCTTTTTCGTGTCTCTGAAATTTGAAGGATTTGGTATGGTTATTGTATCGGTCCTTGAAGGGTCCTCCTGTTAAACCTATGCAGGCAGCTGAGTCGTTATCAGTGACTGTGGCTTTGTAAACAACTGAACAATAGCCTTAGCTAGACAGGTAGAAGGCATGCCTCTTTGACCCTGCAGTTACAGGCTTTCTGTGGAGGAATCTGGTTTTTTTTTTTGGGGGGTTAAGCTGGTATTGTGTGATTTTAAGATGTTCTTCATATTTATCGTACAGCTGTAGCTGACCTTGATTGTATTTCTCTTAAAGATTTCATTAGGCTTAGTGCCTCGTGAGAAGTGTTTGTCGATTAATTTGAGGAAGGCTCCCGCAACATTTGTTTTGACACTCTTATTATATGGGGGGTTGTACTATATAATTTTCCTTGATCTGTTTCTCCTCGGGGCTGCTTCCTCACCCTCGTTTTCTTTTTTGTACTCTATGGTGTTTGTGCAACCGCTTGTTTTCAATGCTGCGTTGTATATAGGCGCCGCCTTGTTAAATACTTCAATGCATGAAGATAACATAGAGATTCTGTTACCGGTTGTAGAAGGAATCTGGTCTATGATGGTGGATGGGTGGTTCGATTGCCGGTCTATATATAAAGGGGTGTCATGAGGCTTACGGTAGCGTTGGTGTTTGTCGGTATCTAGCTTCAAGGTGACGTCTAGGAAATCGGTTGATTTTTGATTTGTTTGTACGATTATTTTGAGCCCGAAAGTTTGGAGCATTTTTGTTAGATTCTTTCTTTTTAGATCCGCTTTCCATCCTGAATGACTCTTCACCACGGCTAGGCCATCATCTCGGTATAGTCCCACATTTAAAACGTCTAGCGTTCCTGCTAAATGATGGAGAATGAATATTCCGACCAGTTCACACACTTTTGCGCCGTCATACGCTCCCATTGACACGTCAAATTGGTCGGGTGCGTCTTTCTTTATCCATGTTTTTCCCTAGTTGTCGCATAAGATAGATCGTCTGGCATGTCTTATGGTTTCTAACTCTGTTTCTGTTATGTTATTGGCCCATGTTATGCATTTTGTGAGGAGTTACTCTGATATTGATGGGTAAAATTCCACTATATCAAAAGTTAAGAACGTTAGTTTTTTTTTCTTCACCTGTAGTGCGTCGAACCATTCGAGTACAGATGCCGTGTTTTTCCACTGGTTGACTTTAATTTTGTGTCTTATTCCGTTGTTTATTCGGTTAAGCATTAACTTGGTCACACGCCCCATTTCTGACTTTGCTGGGTCAATGAGCCTACATTTGGTGTTGTTGTGGAAGTTTCCCTTATGGTCTTTTAGCGTTATAAAAGCAGGTTTATTACCAGTTTTGTCTATTCTATCGCATATGTCCAGCTTGTGAACTTTGTGTCGGTCTCCGAGGTAACTGTGGCATCAGCAATTTTGTATTTCTGGGTTAAATTTTCTGTTAACAGTTTATCATAGTTCGCGGCATCCATTTCATAGATATTCCTTGTTTTGTCTGCTTCAACAAATACTTCGCTCGATGAAGTGAATTTTCTTACGTCATCTTGGAGCTTCCTCTGGAATTTGCTATTAACGTTTCTGAATTGAATGTTTTCGACCAAGTCCAGCATGTCTTTTTCAAAAAGTATTAGTTCGTCGATCTGTGGGGGTGTTAGTTTAGATTTTAATCCGTACATTTCTGTTTGCGGTGCTTCATCCTCACTGCTGCTTTCGCTACTGCAGGGCGGTCAGGGGCTTGTTGCAAAATTTTCTGGGCGGTGAGATTGGATTATACAGGTTGGGGAGGCACTGAGTTTTTGTTGCTGGGAGGGGGAGGGGTGGAGGGGGGGGGTATGCTAATGTGTCGTTATACCCGGAGAATTTTAAGGCGTCGTTATTGATATGAGCAGCTGTGTTGAAGGATTCCTCGTTATGGGAAAGTTGTGATATACGTTTGCTCATGACTCCTGGGATCTGCTTGATAATCTGTGGTGGGTTGTTGGAAGAGCTGTAAACATACACAGGTCGTTATTGGGTTTTCTGTAGGGGTATAACTCTCCCTATAACCCACAAGGGGTCCTAAGGCCCCTTGACCCCATGCCAAAAAGGTTTGTGCCCCCAATATCGAGCCCCTATTTTTGACCTTTGATAATGGGGCGGGGGTAGTCTGTATGGTGGTAAAATTATATGCTGGTATATTAGATCGTTTGCAATCATCCTATTTTAGTTAAAAGAGCCGTGTATTGCACACATTCAGTCTTTTTTGGACATCTAAAACAAGGGCCTTTGACCCCATGCCGGAAAGCTTTGTGCCCTTATATTAAACCCCTGGCGCCGCCACTGGTTGCATGCCCATGCCATCGGGAAATCTCAAAGCAACAGAGTGACGGCCTCCCGAGATTTTGTTTACTAAGTCATGTTAGGTTATTGCAATGAGTATATACCACATGTCATGGAAATAGTTTGCTCTAGATAACAGATTCCTGGTTTGTTATATTTAGGTCTCTTTAATCTGTTACTTGACTGACTTCTTGCGTACCCTATGTAACGTAGATAAAAAAAATCAAAATTAAACAAACCAAAAACAATCAATTTCAGACAACATTACGTGAGGGTACAAAGGGTCAATCCAGCTGGTATATCACTGGATAAACCATGAAGGCGTACACATTCAAGGGTTAATATGATCATATTGCAATAAGCTTTTTGTAAAACTTCCTGGTGAAATGCTATACCGGCGTCTTATAACGTCTGTATAACATGTTTTGCATTGAAACGGGGTAATGCTGGCGCATCTTACCGAGAAGGAGGTATAGCAGTATATAGAAAGCGATGACCATTGGCGAGCGCAAAGGATGGCGGACCATATCTCGGGAGAAATGATCAATCAGCTTTATTTAAAAAAACGGACTCAAATTTCATTGTAGTCATGGTAGTTACATGTCTGGAGGTAACTAACTATAGTTAAGTGTGAAAACAGTTTACTGTTTTCACACTAACAGGAATTTTGTATTATGGAGCCGCAGAAGAACATCAAAGAGTAATTTAGGTTTGAGATCGTAAAAATGTACGCTTATTCACCTATTCACCTAATCATTAAACAGTATGCATTTCAATGCCCCAAACAGTGGCGGCGCTATGGGGGGGGGCATGCCCCCTACTTGCCCCTCTCCGCACTTGCTCCTCAAGAAAACTTTGTAAAGTGACATATTTTGTACGATTTATAGGCTTTTGTTCCCCGTGAGACAAAATTGCCCTTCTCTTGCCCCATGACCAAGCTTCGGGCGCCGCCACTGGCCCCAAACCCCACGCCGTCATGATCGAAAGGTTCGGTCTAGCTTCGTACAGTATGCATACGACAGTACGAATTCAACTTAAAATTAATGTTGAAAATCTTCAATTTTTGATCGAAAATCCTCGCTTTTGAATCAAAAATCATTAATTTTGGCACAAATCTCTTAGATTTTAGTAAGAAATTTCAATATGGTGAAAAAGAACAAATTGAAGTTTTGGGATGAAAAATCTTCAATTTCGGATTAAAAATCTTTAAATTTGGAACTAATTTCGTCAATTTTGGACAAGAATTTAACTTCAATTAGCAACTGCAATCTGATTTTTCATTTAAAAAGATCCTCGCCGATACAATACCTGAAATTTCGGGTTAGAAATCTTTAATGTTGGAACAAATTTCTTCCATTTTGGACAATAAACATAGATCGGTTAGCGATAAAAAGTTTCGATTTTGCATTGAAAAGTTTAGGATATTATTGAATATTTCCGTCCAAAAGTCAGTGCACTTATAATAATAGTAATAATGAATACTTGTTATGCGCCAGTATCCATCAAAAGCGATGATCATGGCGCAGCGACACAAAAATTAATGCAAAACAATGTGAACAGAAAAGAAATAATAATTAAGAATACTGCAAAATACATACATACAGACATACAAGAACAAATATAAGCCTAAAATAAAACAAAATCAGAAGACATGAAGAATCTCTTTTAATGACGATTTAAAAGAATTGAGGGAAGGACTAAGTTTGGTGTTGTCTGGAAGTTTGTTCCATAAAAAGGGGGCAGCAGAAGAAAATGAACGTTTACCCCATGTTCTAGAAGTACGTCACGGAATAGCTAATTCAAGTTTCAAATTATAACGCATGAAGTGGCGGGGAAACTTATATGGGATTAAAAGATCAGAAATATATGTGGGAGACAATGCATGAGTAGACTTATACACAAAAACAAGTATTTTAAACATAATTCTATGATGAATTGGTAGCCAGTGTAACTTCCATAAAATGAGAGTAATGTGTTCATTTGGTTTACTTAGGGTAACAATCCTGGCAGCAATATTTTGTTAGCGGGAGAGACGTTCGATTTGATTGGCTGGGAGACCATATAAAAAAGAGTTACCCATATCAAGGCGGGAAGAGACAAAAGCATGAACTACCGTAGTTGTTCAGTGGCAGGCATTGTTGAATATTTTATGATTAATCATATGCTACGTAAATGAAATGATGAAGATTTAGACATTTCAGAGATATGGTCAGCCATTGACATATCAGCATCAAAAATGGAGCCAAGGTTACGAACTTTGGTGGCTACACATACTTGAGCATTACCAATTTAAAGAAAAGGGAGATTGATTTTGTTACGCTGACGTTTGGAACAAAGAACAATAAATTTAGTTTTAGCATCATTTAACATTAAAACGTTGGAGGACATCCACTTGCGTA
>JAIGNY010002203.1:272500-275000 GCA_020152595.1 Chiridota heheva
AAGTTGTGTTTGTTTAACAGTTGAATATTGTGTTCTGTGTTTTATCTACTTGCTATATCTGTTGGAGTACAAGCTTTTCTGTTGGAGTACAAGCTTTTCTGTTGGAGTACAAGCTTTTCTGTTGGAGTACAAGCTTTTCTGTTGGAGTACAAGCTTTTCTGTTGGAGTACAAGCTTTTCTGTTGGAGTACAAGCTTTTTATCTACTTGCTGTATCTGTTGGAGTACAAGCTTTTCAATCGATGATTTCATTCATTTCCTTATGACTTGCATATTTCCAAGTAATTGAGTTCTCTACTGATACCCACCAAAATAGGAATCTCAATAAATTCCCATTCTCAGCCAGGAAAGTTCCTCACCCCAGTGCGAACCAAGGTGGGGCTGGGGTGAATGCGGCTTCTCCTTGGAGGCCACATTCAAATGGCTGCCGAGTCCCGATGCCCCTTGCTACGCCACTGAATTATTGCATATACACCGTAGTGTTGTTGAAAAATTTTATTTTAGAAATCCGCTTCACCAGTTCAAAGAATTTTTAATTTAAAAAAACAAACAAATGTTTTACAAACGAAAATGCCAAGGTCGTCTTGTAATACGTCACATATTTGTATGGACATTTGCATATTTTTACTTGAGATTTTAAAACGCTGTTAGTCAGGTAGTGAACTGATTTTTAGCTCAACTTCCTTTTAAGCTTAATGCAATGACAAACTCAAGAGACAGATATTTGCAGCGTTTATCATATCCTTAGCATTTTTTGGATATTTTGCTGTGTTGCTATATTTGCCTTAAATAGATCGATATGTTGATGCATTAGCAGTCCATATTGGTGCGTACTTTAATGAATTTTGCTTTCCAAAATTTGCTAAAAATGTCTCTAATAATCGGATTTCGCTCGGCGCAATTATTTAAAAGCATGCCTTGTTATGTTGCAAGGATGTGAAATCCATCTTGGTTTTATACAACAGTATTTTGCTGTTAGTTTGTCTGTTTATGATATCAATTTCACTCAAAAAGCAAACATTGTCAATAACATTTGCATTATATTGCTCTTGAGGCTTAAATTTGTTTAGGCTTACTTGAAAAACAGTTTTCACATATTCAAACGATATTAAAGCTCCAATATGCAGTGGGGCAACTAGTGGGGGCCCGTGTATGCTCTTGGTCTCTGCAGCGATGTAGGAACCACGGTGGCAAGGGGATGCTGTCCCTGGCCATGGAGTAAGAGAGCAGAAGGTGCCTTTTTGAAACTTATATAAAATTAGGCCTATTCTATAGGTCATTCTTGAAGCTTGAAAACAAATAGAAATCCACTCACTCACATATACTACATAATACATAGAGGTTGTTACATTCATTTAGCATTTATTTTAAACACTTAAAGCATGTGATTTTAGCAGGGGCACCGACACTGAAGGCCGTGGTGGGAGTTGGCATGCCTCCAATCATTTTCTAAGCATGCAGCAATTTTCAAAAGAAGCCTTTTACCTATTCGCCCGACAGGTAATTGTCAAGATTGGTCCTGGCTCCCCAATCGCAAACCCATAGGCGGAATTTGCTACCGAAAGTGGGGGAAAGTCAAAAGTGTGTGTGGCTGTGTGGGTGTGTGTGTGTGTGTGTGTGTGTGGGAGGGGGGGGTCACCATTTACGCAAAGATACATCGCCTTACAAAAAGTTCCCATTTGATATTAGGGTGGGGAAGCACCTCCTTGCACCCCCATCCAAAAATATATATATATATATATATATATATATATATATATATATATATATATATATATATATATATATATATATATATATATATATATATATATATATATATATATATATATATATATATATATATATATATATATATATATATATATATATATATATATATATATATATATATATATATATATATATATATATATATATATATATATATATATAATATATATGGGAATACCCACCCCAAATATATTTTGAGCTACTACATCATTGATGTTCTAGTTTATTACATTGTTAGCTACTTTCATGGTTCTTATTGTAATGTGGATAGGTAGCTGCAGCAACTTGAAGAAAACATGCTATAAACCATGAAAGTAGCAAGAAGTTTAAAGACCAGTTAAAATTGGCCATTTTACAGCGCTTTTTTTTTTCCTTCAGACCTTATCTGATAATTTACTCATTTTATTCAAATTTTGTGACATCACATCAAGTAAAAATAGTGTGAACTTATTGTTTTTTATGCTTTCACCAAAAGTTGAACGGAAACAGTTGCAGATGGTTACGAGGTTTTATATCTCCATCATACTATTTTTTCAGATTTAGCAGGAGAAAACGTTCCAATGATTTTGATTGATTAAAATTTAAGACATAAATTTAAAAGACTACATTAAAGATTTTGAGCTGTCTTCTCTTATATAAATTTCTTTAACTTGAAACTTTGATTAGCAGATTAGCCGTAACTCGGGAACTGCAAATTTGTTCTCAGAATTTAAGAACTTTTCTGTTCAT